>VXBI01012068.1:661675-842201 GCA_013397375.1 Toxostoma redivivum
GGTAGTTCAGAGGCGCTCAGGAGGGACAAAGTGCTTTTAAGATGATCCCTGTCTGCCAGGAGCCCTCTCCCAGTGAGGCAGCGCATGTTTCCCAGTGGGCAACAGCTGGGAAGATGCTTGCGTGCGTGTGTAGCGGCGCATCTTCGGCACACATCGGAAATGCTCTGACTGCGTGTGTTCGGGTGGGAAAAGTAGGGAAAGGTCATTTATATCCGCATCTTGGGAGCGAAAGTAGTTGCCTCAGCTCCGGGTAGGCACAAGCTGGGTTGCAGCTGAATAAGCGGCTGTGCTAAGGAAACTGCGTTTCGGGGGAGCCGGTGACGATCTCCCCTGGAGTGGCAGCGCTGCAGTTTCAAGTGAAAAAAAGTTAACACGTCGGACAAAAGCTGGGGTTTTCTTTTTTCCTTCTTCTTTCCAAGTAATATACGGCGGGTTTGAAACATCGTGTCTCTGTGATCCGCCTCAGCTGCTACCTGAGTCCCTGTTTATTTTTCAAAGCTCTTTAATGGAAGGGAGCCCCCTCGCAGCCCCCCGTCCTCCGGTTTGCATGTACCCGGCAGAAAGTTTCCATTGTTCAGGAAAGGGTTTGAAGCCTGTTTGCCAAAAAAGTGACAGGGGAATAAATGGACTTCGTGGAGGCTGGGGGTGGGGGGCATTACTTTCATACCCCTTTTGGTTAAAGCTATAAATCACACCGGGGGTTGGGTTTGTTTTCAAGAAAGTCCTAATAAAACACCAGATTCTTAGTGTAACTCGTTTGGCTCATTTTTCACAGCCAAAAGAATTGATTTATGGGGCAACATCGCAGGGACTTGGTCAGAGCAGATGAGGTCGGTGTGCGGAAGGCAGCGGGCAGCCTGTGCTGGCCGCAGGGGCGCGAGTGACAGACGCGAAGTGTCCCCATTTCTCTCTGCCTTAGTCTGAAGTGCATATTGGTGCTGTCACTTCAGGCACAGTCGATCCCTTGGGGGCGAGGAGCAATCTCGGTGGCTCTCTCATTGGTCTCTGGGCTTCCACCCTCACCTTCAGTCCATAGCTGGGGTTGATAATGTGTTCAAGTGGTGCTAAATCCTTCCCGTGATCCAAGATACTTTTGCAAGTTAAAGCTTTGGGACGCTGTTGGAATTGTAGCAAGTGGCATGCTTGGAGGTCACACGGAGGAGAACATCCCTCTGGTGATGACTGCGAAGTGAGGGATGGGTTGGGATTTCCAGGGGCTCTCGTGGAAATCTTCGGGACAGGCTCCTACCTCCGGGTCAGCTTTCTCCGGGGCAGAGGTGGCACTGTCATCTCCCGCTCTGCTCCCTGGAAGTGGGATTCCTCCCTGAACCAGGACGGCTCCCATCAACCCTAGCACCTAGCAATGTTTTTGAGTTGCCCCATCACTGCGGGCTGTTGAAAGCTCCCGTGGACAAGGGCTGTGAGGAGAGAGCGTTTTTTCAGTACCAGTGGCTGTCCCACCATCTTCCACGTGCGTGGGCAAGCGTGAAGCCAGTGCTGATTCCCCAGCTCTGCCAAAGCCAGCAGCTATGCCGCTGAGAGGGCACCCGCTGCCTGTCCGACCTGGGGGGGAAAGGTTGTGCAAAAGAAACTGTAAAGAATATAAACCTTCAGAGCCAAGTAAAAACACATTTTACTTTTTCAGTCTTTTTGAATTGAATGGGAAAAAGCAAATTCTTTCTCCTAGTCAAATGGGCCATGGGGTATTGGCTCATTACTGAGGGTTGTTGTTCGCTGGGCTTTGCATTTACAGTCTAAGGCCTTATTTTCCATAAAGGGGCTTGGAAGGATTTTTCCCCAGTGATCTAATTCTCCACACGGGGCTGTGAAGGCTATAACAGCTACTGCTTTGTGCCTATACTCAGCTACATAAAACACACATTGAAGGGAGGCATTCTCGAGGTATGTGTATGTTTGCTAATATGAATACTGGCTATTAGCGGAGGTGGAGGGGGTGCAGGTTTTAACATCTCCGCAGGGAGGTGTTCGGCTGTTGGCAGGAAGGAGGCAGATGGTGGGGCTGTTGCTGAATAGAAGCTAAACTAAAAACACCAGGGGCCTCATCTGGGCTGAGTTTCTCTTCTCTCCTGTTCTCGGGGCTGCTGCAGGAAGAACAATGTCAAATTTCCCCCCTCCCCCCCTTTTTTTTCTTTTTTTATGAATGAAAGTAAGAGAGGCGAGGCAGGATTGAATGTGTATGTCATTCAGGGGCTATGACAGAGATGATTAGGGAGGTCAGTGAACTCCTTTGCAGCCTTGAGCATGCGGTCACTCTATTCAGCAGCCACAGAATAGACATCAATATAAAAAAGCCCGTCCAATTTGCATTAGTATTCAGATAAAGATATTACTTCGTACGATTTGTGAATGTCAAGTAATGCTGGCTGTTTTCTTAGAGAGCAGCCCAACTGAAACAGCAGCATATAACTTTTAAGAAATTCTGATAACCATCCTATCTCCTGTAGCTGGCTTGTGTGTGCGTGTCTGCGCACGGTATGTGTGAAAAAGGCAATTTCTGGGCTCTTTGGGATTTGTGTTGCACTAGTTAGCTGCTGAGGCTGTCTGGGTGCATTGAAAGAGTTGTGTAGAGAGCTGCTAATGTTTGATCAGGTTTGTGCAGGAAGGGGAGGGGAGAGCTCTCCCAGTCTGTCAGGAGCAAGAACCGAAGTTTCCTTGTGCAAGGAGTGGAATTGTCACCCAGGGTTAATACTACCCAGGCAGTTTTCTTGCTAGAAGAACAGAACAAGGACCATTTTGGGATTTTGCTTCAGTTTAATGGGAAGGCACGTACCAATTGCTGTGACTTCTTTGTGTGGGAAGAAGTGGTGATGTGCCAGCTGTGGTGTTTTTCGTGCAGCTGATGGCAACTGGGCTCTTGCAGCCTTCCAGCATGAGCTCCGCGAGGGGTCCAAGGTGTATGGTACGCTGATCTGTGTCACTGCTTTGTGTATCTGAGCGTTTCAAAGTTCATCCTGAAATTATAGGGGTATAGAAGTGAGTGCCAAATGGCACTGGCTGTTCCTGGAGCTGGCCTTGGGGTTTATGCGTTCAAACTCTCTGCAAAGAGCCTCTCATATCTTGTTGGTGCTGCTTGCTTTGTGCCCTACACCAGAAATGTTTTAGATTCAGTGGGTAACTGTGAGGGATAGTTTTGAGATTAAAAGTTGATCCATTTGTTCTCATGAACAGCAGCAGCTAAAGAGCTAATTAAGTCTTTAACATTGAGACTAGCATATTTTACTATATGCAATAAAATAAGAGGACACAAGTAAATGATGATGAAACATCACTTCTTTAAAAAAGAGTTCTATTTCTTACCTAGCAAACAGTGAACTAGAAAGTCTGTTCCAGTGCAGAGATGGACTCAATGCATTCAATAGAAGCTGTATAACATGATGTCTTCTAAACATACTGACAAGGGTCACTCCAATTAAATCTGAGGATTTTTTCTTTTAATTAAGACTTTATTAGCAACCGCTGAGTAGGAAATGTGATGAAAGTAGATCTGAAAATTGTGTAGCAAAGTGTTGATCTGCTAATTAAATCATGCAATTAAAGTAAGCCACTCTGACTGGCATGTTAACTTTTACAACTCCCTCCAAAAAAATCCCCGGTGCTGTTTGGGAAGGTGAACCTGTCCTGAAACCTGACTGAACACTGGTTTTGAAATTAGTTGAACACCAAAGAAGCTTTGATTTACAGCATTCCCACTCTATCCAGACCATTTCCATACAGTGGGACCCAGTCTGCTGGTTGCACAAAACTGAAATTTTTCATAGAGCTGGAGGAGGGTTCCTCCTGCGTCTACAAGGCTGAGAAACAAAATTTTTCCTTTCAAGATGCGGTCAATAACAGTGAACTTTGATATCCACCTAAATCCTAAGAAAGCTGTCCTTTCTGAATACTTACTGTGTACATCTGCTATTCACGGGGGGATCCTAAAGGGTAGGGAATCAGCCTGGTTTCTGAGCAATTAATAAAATTTTCAGTTTATAAAAGCGTTAGATCAAAGTGTTTCTGACAGTGATCTCTTGTTGGCATGCAGAGCTGTGACTGAAGGCATTTGCTGCACCTTAATTTTAGCTAAGGTTAGGGCATGGCCTGCTGGTGGCTTTTTCTGGCTGGTCACTGAAGTGTGTAGGATTCAGTGCGGGAGCCTGAGCATGAGCCATTAGGTTTCATGGAGAAGTGGCTGTGTTGTCATCATGGTTTAGCTTTTGGCAATTTTTACTGTATGTAAGGTAGACCCATAAGGCTTATAACAAATACAGATTATACTGAAATACAGTAATTACAATTAGATAATATATATGATTTTCTGTTTATACTGAAAACAGAGTCAAAATTCCCTCCCTGGTTTTTCCCAGCTCAGCTGAACCTGATACACAGATAAGCAATGAGTCTGGCTATTTTTCTTATGTTTCCCTGTTTGAATAGATTTCTGTCTTGTCCTTCATGGGCTACATGCTTGTAACTTTCCATGTGTCCTGGGAGTTTGTCTGACTCTGCATACCTGTTTCTTCCTTTTTTCCTGACCTTTCGAAAGCACTCCAACCTTGAAATTGCCTGCTGACTCCAAGCCATTCAATAGAGTGGTTTGATGTAGCTGTTTCAGTGTTTGCCATTTCATCTCTTTTAATAGCGATTAGTGATAAACTTGATTCTACTTGTACCAGACTGTATGCCAAAGAGGATGGTGCCTGGTAAAAGTTTGCCTTACACTGGGTAAGCAGTTTCAGCAATTGGGACTCTGGTTCAGCATAGCCACTCATGGTGTGTGTCCGCAGGCAGCCGAGACTGTAGGAGGAGTAGATCTGAAAGCACCTCTCTGCAAATGCTGGGCTAGAACCATGTCTGAAGATGCATACAAAGCCAAAAGCACCTTAAAATACCTTGTTACACCCTGAATTTTTTTCCTTGGCCTCCTACATAGCTTATCTGTTTAGCGGTTTCCCCTCTTTTGGATGTTTATCTGGTGGTCTTGTTTAAAAAGAAACTTTTTCTCTGAAGTAAAGCTGACTCCCCCAGTGTCCCCTTTCTCATATGCTCAGAGCTCAGGTTGTCAAGTGCCATAGATGTGATTTAAAGCTCTGTATGTCTGAAGAAGAGCTTTTATTCCTGCTGTGAATGCTGTATTCCTGGTGTGCTTACCCCTAAAGTATCTGCTCATTGTCTTGAATGACCAGGAAGTTTCTGCACTATCAAAAGCAAACAAGAACTGTGAGATATGGGCTGAGTAAAACCTTTAGCAAACTTAGTAGTTAAAATGTGAAAGGTAATCAGATGTAAACCTGCCCTATTATTCTGATAGGCTATCAGGACTTTTGCATTCAGGTGGATAGGAACTAGCCAGGAGGTAGTTAAATCAATTTTATTTTTTTAGTGCAGTGGCACTCAGGTTACTCAATGTAGCAAAGCTATTTTTGAAAAATAGCAGCACAGTCAAGTGAGAAAACATTTCTCTGGTAACTGCTTCAGTTTTAGATGTATTAATCTAAGAAAGGGGTGGTATTTATTGCAGAGGTGGAGGTAGGTCTGGTGTGCTGGCCTTGCTTTCTCAAATCCAGAGAGCAAGGCAAGATAAGGAGTTGGTTAAATAAAAAAGGTTATATTAAAACTTGGAAGTCGATCTCTTTATCACACAGAACTGTATGCAAAACAATTGCCATGTGCTTACACGTTTAGCATCTGTGAGATTTTGGGGCTGTGCCATTTCTGCAGGTTGTGAGGAGTTAAAAGAGTTAATAACTCAAGTGAGAAGGGTTCCAAGTTTTCTGGTGAGGAAAGGATGCAGCCCAGGATGGCTCTCTGGGAGCAGGCACTGCTCCATAGGCTGCTGTGTGTGCCCAGGGCTCTTCCTGGGAGCATCACAGCCCCAGGACCCCGCACTGCTGTTTGCACCTGTACAGCCAGGGCTGTACTCTGACCTACTGAACGACCTGAAAATGTCACTCTGACACTTGGCAGCATGTTGCTTTGGATTTTTTCCCCTCATTTCCTTTTCACCCAAGGAGCCAAGCCATCAGTTAAGTTCCTTGAGTATGAGGCTTTTAGGGAAAGGCAGTAACAGGCAATGATAGTGCACCATGGCATGCCAAAAACTGCCAAAGACTTCTCAACTGTTACTTTTTCATAACTGATGAATGTGTTTGTAAGTTTATCTGCATTTAAAACTTTTGCCCTGGAAAATGAACTGTTTTATAGTTGTGCCTTGATTTCACTGAGCTACCTTGTGCTGTTCACAAGGAATCTCACTAAATTGTTTCAGTTGATGTAGTTAAATCAGTAAAGCTTTGGAGACCAGTGCTGGGTTATCAGGATTGGTCTAGTGTCCAGAAATAATGGATTTTAAGCATTTTGGAGTTGATCTGGCTCAAGTTGGGTGTAGGGGACACAGCAAAATATCTGGGTATTGCTTAGGGGCTAAACCTTGTGGTGGTGATGTGGTGAATGGATGGATTCTCACTGATGCCGAGAGGGAGGAGTGATGTAAAGTAACAGGCAAGAAGGGGAGGACTTCACTGTCAGAGAGCTCCAGGGAGGTGCTGAGGATGAAAGCATCTCTGCTCCTCTCACAAGAGGTAGGCAGCACCTGGGTCTGTGAAAATGGGATGCAGGCATGGTCCTTGTAGCAGGACCATGTCCCAGGAGCCATCTGGTCCCCTGCATTGCTGGTGGTGCCTCTGCAGAGGGGATTTGCTGAGGTTTCACTGTGGTGTGTGGCAGAGGAGGTCATGTGAAGCCCTGGAGGTGTTTCTGTTCCACAGGGCACTGCAGGGTGACTGGCATCACCCTGAACTGACAGCTCATCCCCTCTTGATCACTCCCCCCGGGGAAGGTAAAATACACATATGCGAAGGCTTTTCTTTGGAGTAAAAAGGAGCTATGGGAGATTTCTCTGGATCCAAATGATGAGGCCAGCCTTTCTCAGCCTTCCGCTTTCTCTGTCAGAAAACTGAAAAGATCCCAAGAATTAGATTTTTAATTTTATTTTGATGCTTGACAGAACTTGTAAAGATCCTTCATAGCAAATTTGGCTCCCGGTTCGGAGGGTCATTGCTTTCTTTAGGGGTTTTGCCATTCTCTGCTTCTTGTAGTCCTGTAAAAATAATAATGAGGTCCTGATCTTGTGCCTATTGAATCCTAGGCAAAAAAAGCCCCCATTGATTTCCAAGAGAGAAGGCTGAAGCCCTTCACAGATCGTGGTGGGAGCAGCTATTTAGCATAAGCGGGGATTGTTTGGGAAGCTTTCTAATGACCCAAACATTTTAACAAGCAGAGGAAACTCTGGTGAGTAAAAGGGTTCCTAGTTTGGGGGTGGAGATCCCTGGAACTGGCTTTCAGTGACCTCCCATTCCTCTCTAACCAGCTGTAACACAGACAGACCTTCGCTTCCCATCTTGCTTTCTGTAACTGGGAGCCGGCGGCAGCATCACAACCCAAACGCAAGCACCAGAGGCAGTGGTGACAGCCAGCACCCAGCTCCCCTGTGCCTCTGTTGTGGGTCCTCTTTTCTGGAGCTTTCCTGGCACTTTCTGGGCAGGCAGAGCACAAGAAAAGCTTTTCCCATAGGATTCTTCTTTTTTTTTTTTTTTTTTTTTTTTTTTTGGGGAAAAAAATTCCATATGCATGCTTGTACAAGTCTGGGTNCCGCTTTCATGGGCGAGACTCAAGTACACGCAATTGTCTCCCAGCAAAATACTTCAGCAGCTTGTGTGTGTGGAGACTGTAGGACCTGAGCAAACTGGTGATTTCATTTTTGCTTACAATTTTTTAAACTTCTCTCTATAGAGTCCCCCAGGTAAGCATTCTGTTTCTAGCCAGGATCTGTGTAAGATGAGCCAAGATGTGCCTTGGGAGATGGGAGTATCACAGCTAAAAGTGAAGAGGAGAAACCAATTGCAGTGAGAAGGTTAAGGAGTTCTGAGTGTGCCCTGGCAATTAGCATGTTCAAGTGAAGATAAATCCTCAATGAGCCTTTCTTTAATTAAAAGAATGATTGGAATTAGGCATAGTACCATCTCTTCTGATCAGTATCATGAGTATCTGTATGAATAAAGCATTTCTGAGGAGGGAGAAAAACACCAGATTTTAATCTTCCTTTGGTAGCCGATATGTCTGCCTTTTGCAAGGGCATATTTCTCCCTGTCTTGGAGTACCCAGGCTTGTTGACAGTAAACAACTGTCACTTGGCAGTTTATGAAAGAAGAATGTTTAAGAAAACATGTCCAGTTAAATAGTTATGTTAATGGGCTGGGGGTTCATGCAGAAGTGAGGGGATCTGGTAAATGGAGGTACATAAATTAGCTGGGATTTGGAACCATAGGATCATGGAAATGGTTTGGGTTGGATGGGACCTTAAATATCACCTTGTTCCAGCCTCCAGTATTCACTGTGTAAAAAAAGAGCTGAATGCAGTTGGGGGAGAAAAATCAAAAATACTTTTCATTTTTACAATCAGTGTGCTATGCATGAATTCACTGCATAATTTTTTTCCAAAGAAAATTCCGAAGGCCTCTTTCTTCCAGCACGTGGTGGGTTGGGCCCTGGGAGGCCCCTGGCTGGGATGAGCTGCAGGGCTGGGATCCCAGTGCTCCCACTGAGTGGCCCAAATGCTGCTCCAAGCTCCACAGACAGCATTTGGACCTTGCAGCTGCCCTGCCATGTCCTCAGCGTTTGCCTCGCAGGGGTGATCGCAAGAGGAGGCTGCAGGAAAACTTTGTCTCCTGATTTGTAAATTGATTAATTACAGAAAGGAAGTGGTGGGGTGGGCAGTGGGGAGAAAGTAAGAAACAGCAGATGGTGTCCTCTCTGCATTCCTGCCCAAAGTTGCTACAAATCCATCACCACCTTCTTTTGAGTTAAACACTGGTGAGTGTAGCAAGAGATGAGCGAGTGCAAAGCGTTTGCTCCAGCTCAACCCAAAGTCATCAGTGTCAAAATATAATGAGTGAGGGGCTGCTGTCTTGAAATCTGTAATCAGGTATAAAAAATACGTTTCAGGCTTTCCAGGCTCCTGGTTCATCCAGCTTGGGAAGAAGGGTGTAAGTGGCCAATAGGGGATACTAGCATTAGCCTTGAAGATACTGGGTAAAACCACTCTCCTGCACTCCAGCTGCCATCCTGGGATATAATATAAATACAGTAAATACAGTGGAGTTTGAGTACAGAGTACTGTGTTATGGATACCCCGGCTGAAGGGAAGTATCTCAGAGAGGGGCAGCTTGACAGCAGTACCTTCTCTTGCCCTTGTTCCAGTTAGGGCAGAGAGCTGGAGAAGCAAATGGGAACCCCCAGAGTTTTCACAAAAGGGTCACACTCGGTTTTCTTCTGCCCAGTGGTTCAGTTAGTATTGCCATTATTTGAACTAGGAGGCAAAGGAAACCCAGACATGAAGCCTCCTACTACAGAAATGCTTTGCTATCTGCCCAGTCAAAAAGGAAAATAACTCTTGGAAAGTGTTGATTGAGTTGTGCTGGGGTTCTAACCTGTGAACTATTTAGTGAAGAAATGAGATTTCTGCCTCATTTTTAAGTGCAGGCAGGCATGCTGGCAGTTTGGATTTGAGGAGGCAGTGGGCTTCTGCATCATAAAGTCTTCATGTAAAGGGAGGGAAGCACAGAGGGGACAGCAGGGGCTGTCCTTTGCCCTGTCTCCCTCAATGCAGGGACAAAAAAGGGCAGGTTTGACCACCACTGTGGTCTTGGTAGTGGGTCACTGCCTGATCCTGGGTCTGGTGACCCCAAGCAATGCAAATCCTTCCTGTGAGGAGTCACTTGCATGCTCTGAACAAGTTTGTCTTGTGCGTGGAATGTGTTAGTTCTGGCAAAAAAGGGCCTGAAACCTCCTCAGGTGCTTTCAAAATAGATGTAAATGTTTGAAGTAGATGTTTTCTCCCTCTCTGTTCCCTCTTCCCAGTGCATAGCAAATGAAGTGCAGACAAAAGGTGCAGTCTTTGCAGGAATAACTTCACCCAGTGCTTGAGCCCAGCTGTTTTGGGCATGAGAAGGAACAGTTGGAGGGGTGACATAGGATGTCTTGGAACAGGCAGGAAGAAGAGATGACCCTGGATTAGCCACCCACCCCTAGAAAGGGAGTGGAAAGGGCAGAATGCTGTGTGCAGCTCTTGCTCCATTTATGGGTTATACATCAAGGGAGATTGTCCAATTTCATGTCTTCATAAGTTAGTGCAAGGTGGTGGTTCATCCCACCCAAGGGAGCATGACAGGAGCTTGGCTTTGATACCTGACTTTCAGACAAACCCAGCCCCTTGGTGGCTGCTGGGCTCAGCTTTTATCATTATATCTTCCACCTGGCAGAGAGAAGTGGCTGTTTTCTTTCTCCCTTGGCTTGCCTGCTGCACTATCTTTGGCATCACAGCAGCATCTGTCTAATTCGTAGAGGCTCATTTGCACAGAGAAGAATTTATGTGTGTTTCTGGTGGGGAAAGGAAAGGAAAAGCTGGGAAAATCAGTCAGAAGGAAGGAGAATATATCCCTCGTTCATGCAATGCTAAAATGTCTTTGCATAGAGGTATCTATCCTGCTTCTGGAATTTCTGGATCCTAACATAGTGCAGGTTGCAGATGATTATTTGGGAGCACTAAAGTTGCTTGAAGGCAGTGGTAACCAAGACACGCATGACTTCCCTGAGCTCTCCCTTAATTTGTAAAGTGGAGTCCAAACTCTGCTGTAATAGATAGGGTTACAGGAGACCATTAAAAGGTCCCTCCTGGTGAACCTGATGCCCTGGTGCTGCTCCTGGAAATGATAAACCTCTGCATTCAGGTTGGATGGTATTCACTGCCCTGCATGTATGCTGTGTGCATGGAAGCCAGTGAGTCCTGCTAATTTAGGGATTGTTTTCCAAGTCTGTTTTCTATAACCCTGTAGACTCAATACAAATAAAGGACTAAATTTCCTGTGAGTAGCGCGGGACAAACACTAAGCGTGAGATTTGAATGCAGAAAGGTGAAAACACAAATGCATACAGAAACAGCAAGTCAAACAAGTTGAAAAAATATTGTAAGGTTGATTTAACAGAGCAGTGAACTCAAAGCTGTCTAATCCCTTTAGCAGCCTTCTTTAAAGAGGAGAAATAAAAGAATTTTTGACATTATTTTTCTTTGCCATCTCTCACAACTCTTTCTAATAATGCTGAAGGGTAAGACTTGAGTTCAGCACAAGGACAAAGTGTTGTACCTTTAGTTAGAGGTGTTTTCTAAATAACAAAATTTCATTTGTCATTTGCGACATTAAAGTGGATCAGACTTCCTGAAAGGAGATTACTGTTAAATTTCTCCAACTGAGGTACCTGGCACCTAAATCTCGCTTGAGACTCTGAAATAACGAGCTTGGTTTTGAAAGATGCTGAGCCAGGTCAGGCTCTGCATTTAAATCACTTAAGCACTCTCAAAATCTGGCTATTCATTTTGATGCATAGATATGGATTTCTGGACTTAATCACCGACCTTTGCATTTCAAATGTTTGACCTTTGTTTTCTTTACTAAGTATGCAGACAGAGCGGGCCCCAAATTATTATTATTTTTTCCTTCTACGCAGCTGAAAACGGCCAGGAGAGAAGACTTGAAGTTCTGCATCTTATTACTGAGAAATAGGGTTCTTTGAAAAATAGCATTTTGTGTTACTCAAGGGAAACTTACAAAAAGGGGAATATTTTCTTATTTTCATTCATGTGAACATGATCCTTCATACATGTAAAGCCCACAATCATTTGGGAAGAAACCCACCCAAACTACCCTAAACCTTTGCCCTCTCTTAATCCCTGTACAAGAGGGTGTTTTTTTTTAAGATGTGCTTTTCTCCCCCCTGAAATAAAGGCAATTGATAGGCTCATAAACAAATACCAAACATTAAGTCCTAATCTCCATATAGACGAGCCTGACCCTTTTTATGGAGAGAGAGGGTAGAGGGAGGAAACAGGGCCAGGAGTTTCAGTTTTAATGCTTATTAAAGTTTTAGTGGGTGGGAAAATGCAATCAATAAATTTTGTTTAATGCCTCAAAACTGGTGTTAGTTTTCACTAGCTACACCAGAGAGTAGTTTTCATTTTGAAACTAGGACACTCGTAGTTGGAATGACAATGAATGTGGAGTGAATATGGTCCCAGTTGGAAGCCGATTTTTTGAATAGCATGAGAACTCCCCCCAGCTCCCTGCCTTGGCTCCAAAGTGGGGTAGCTTCCGTTTTTAATTAGCAAACCCGGCAAAATTTAGCTCATTGTGTCTTTCTGATCCTTTGGCCCAGTGGATAGCTTGGATTTCTCCATCTTGCTGTCTTAAGGCTGTCCTTTTTATTTTTTTTTCCTTCAGTTTTGATGCGGGAAGGAAAGGGGGGCTTCAGGATACTTAGGATTAAAGTCATTGTTTGGGGGTATTTGCAGCCAGCTGCCTGCATTAAATGAAGATTAGAGGAGTGCACATTAAAAGTGCAAGGGAAGTGCAGAAGACCTGGGATTTGGGAGCTGCATAGCTGTGAACCGAAGGGGAAAGGTTGGGGCTTTATGGCAAATTTTTTCTGATGCCATGTGATCTTAAAGCCCACTTCAGAAAGCATCACAAATAGCTTCCAGGGCAAAAGTGGCTTGAGAATTGGAAAGGGAACAGGAGCATTTGCATCCCTGAGCAGGTTCCTCTGAGGTGAACCTAAACTTTTGAGCCTGGGGAACTTACGTATTTCTTAAAAGTTCATCTGCAAGAGTACTTGAGAGGTGGTGAAATTTTGATAGAAGTGACCAAGTAGCTGAAAGCCCACCCTGGAGGTCAAAACTCCAGCAGTAATGAATTTTTGAAAGATCTTTAGGAAGGAAGATATAGAGAAAGAGCCCGGAAAAAAAATAACCAGAAGAATCATTCAGCAACATTATAAGAAAGTTTTAAAAATACTTCCAAAGATACAGCTGCTCTCCTTTCCCTATACTTTGTGGAGCAGTCATTTATGCAAGCTGTGTTCTTATAGCAAACTCTGCTAATTGCTTGGGGTGTGTCATCTACAGAACCCCTCCAGATAACCTGGTCCAGAGAAGCAGGAGGGATGCTGTGGTGCACTGATGCTGAAGAGCACAGGTTTAGTAGGACCCAAGTTCTGCTCAGATAGAGTCTGGATCAAGCTTTGCCCAATCCATTGGGATGCTGGGAACCCTCATGATGTGCCTCAGTTTACATAGCTGCTGCCACTGGCTTTCAAAGGCCTTGTGGTAGTTGCTTGCTTGCTGCAATGATGAGAGTTTTTTGGACTTCCTCAGGCATGTAGAGCAGAAATGTCAAAATCAGCTGCTTTGTGGTTGGATCTGTCTGTCAGCATCAAGCTGGGATGCCTCTGCTGTGCTGAGCAAAAGCTGAGGCCAAGTTGGCCACTGCTCTTCAGAGGCAGACACCAAAAGGATGACAGCACAGTCTCTTGTGCTCCCCCAAGGACAGCCCAGGGGTGTCCCATCCCTCTGAGCAGAGAGCAGTGTGGGCTGGCCACGTTTGGCCACCGTGGTTGGGTGAGGTGGTCAGTGTGACCTGTGGGCCAGCAGCTGCAAGGGTGTGCTGGTCATCCTGCTAGGCTGGGACTGATGTCACCCCCACCCTGCTGAGAGCTGCTGCAACTCATTGCTGCCCTCCTTGAGGAAAGCAGAGAGATTCTGGCTCCTGGGAGAGCAGGAGCCAGGAGCTCTCACAGCCTGGGGAGCTCAGCTGCCCCTGCTGCCCTCCCATCCACTGCTGCACCTTTGGGGACCACTGATGGAGACATTTCATATCAGTTCTTTTATTTCTCTAAAAAAGTTCAACAGAGGGCTCTGAGCTAACTAGATACATACAAGTGGTGTTTGCTTCCCTGTTTTGAGTGGGGAACCAAATGTTTAGTTGTACAATCTGGCTAGATTTTAAGGAAAACTCCCCATCACTGCTTGTTCATTTAAGCCAGCAATCAATCCCCTGCTGAAGGCTGTCCCTGGGACTAGATCTGGGCTCTCAGCAGCAACCAAAGCTTTGTGCTCTTGGAGGGGTTTACATTCCCATCTTTTTAGGTGTAGCCAGGAGACCCCTTTGATTTGTTCTCTGGTGGGGCTTTTTTTGTCCTCCTCAAGACTTCCAAGTGTCAGAGGGAAGTTCTTCTGGCCAAAATGTTTTTGTAACTGTTTTAGCTTTGTGACAATTTATTTTAAACTCTCTGTGCATGAATTGGGTGATCTAAGAAAACAGTCCATTAAAAGGAGGATACTGTAGAGTCCTGATGAATCCTGTTTTCTACTTGGCCGATGGAACAGAAAGCTAATTGCCAGTAGTAAATCCATTCAAAGGAGAGCTGGAGGGAGGGAGGGAGGAAAGCTAATATTCCTCCTTGAATGCCATTTAATCTCTGAAACCTTTCATGCAGATGTAAATTAGGATTTGCACAACAGAGTCAACAGTTGCTCCGTAGATAAGGCAGATTTGCAACATCTGCTTTTTCCATTTTGGAAGCTCTTCCAAAGTCGCTGTCGGGGATAGCCAAGCTAAACAGTAGAGATTTTTTTATTCCTTTCCATAATCTCTTGTTTATAAAGAAAGCTGCATATGACAGAACTAAACCTGGTTATTGTTCTGCTAATTCTCTAGGAAAAAGGTTTGCTTTTCTCCTAAAACAGATCTAAGAAAACCCCCACGGAGTGGTAACATTGTGCAGTTACTTGTTAATGCCTTTGAAAGAAATGTCTGGTAACAATTGCATAGGCCACTGCAGTTCAAATACAGTATAAACAGTCTACTTTGCATTATTATTGTTATTATTAAAGCTGTTTTAAGCTTTTCCAGGAGAACTGCCTCTTCCGAAGCAAACACTTGCAATATAGGAAATATAAAGTGGTACCTTTGAGTGATCTGATCTAGGGGAAGGTGTCCTTACCCATGGTAGGGGTGTTGGGATGAGATAATATTTAAGATCCTTTCCAACACAAACCATTCTATGGTTCTATGATTCTGTGAAATAATGGAGGCAAACCCTTTTCAGATGTGATTATCTAAAGACATATTTTTATACCACGGTTTAGACTTTCACAGATACAGATATTTTATTTTTGCAATATTTTATTTCTGGGTGTGAGCCCCACTGAGCACGGGAGATAACCCAGCAAAACACCACTTTGGGAGGTGATACTGCTTCAGCAAAGCATCCTGTGCTGCTGTGATTGCCAGAGTAAGCCTCTTCTTCCCAGGATGGCTGCAGCCTGACACTGGCAAGTGTGGTGCAAGAGGGGTTGTGACCTCAGAAGGGGAGAGGAGGTGGGGAAGAGAGAAAACTGAATGTTTTATATAATTAAATTTATTTTATAAATAAAATATAATAGAAAATATACATACAAAATACTTTCTGTAACATGCATGTATTTGTTATATTTGCTGTGCCAGGCTGGTGAGGTGCCTTTTGGGTGACAGGGCCATAGCCAGACAGGGATGTTCCACCTCTGGCACTGTCACAGCTGTGCAGAAAGGAGGGGGAGCTGTGCCCTGCATAAAGCACTGCCAAATAAATAAATATACATATATATATAAAACACCTCATCAGCTCCCTGCAGAGCAGTGAGGGTGTGCACAGACTGCACCACTCCCTCGATTTTACCTGCCCTGAGAAGGCAGGTTCCTGGGGAAACAGGTGATCCCACAATCTCATCATGCCCACCTCTCACAGGGACTGCTTTGGAGGTTTTCAGTATTCCCCTAGATCTGCCTCTCTGGGAGGAGGAAACAGAGGAAATAGGGATGTGGGTTCTGTGAATGACATAGTTCCTGTGGGGGGTGACACTGAGGCTACTTGTCACTTTTCCTGGCTACTTTTTAGATTTAGATGGGTCTTAAATGAACAACATTTGGCAATAAAAGTGTTTTATTTCCCTTCTGAGAAGTTTGCTCTTCCCAGTGCAGAGGTCCCAAGGTGAGGTGGGGAAGTGCCTCCATCCCAAGAACGGCCACACAGATATTCTGAAAAACACCTGAATATTATTCACTGGTGAATAATACTCTGTTAACACAGGTAGGACACTTATTGAGAATAAACCAGGGCTAAACATATAGGCCACAGTGCTGGTCTGAGTCTGAAGATAGTGTACATGCTCTTTGCCATCATGGCTATGTTCATCCCCCTAATGCTGGAGGTTTTCATACACCTCCAGCAATTATTCACCAGCTTGCTGGCTGGGACTGTGATCCCCCTGGGAATGGGATAACAAACTCAACAGGAGAAAGCTCTGGCGTGGCTGTTGCCCTGTGATCCTATAATGTATCCTGTCACGGTGGATTTGGTGCAATAAAATACATAGAACAAGGAATGATTTCAAATTAACCTGAAGAGAGAAATGCGTGGAGCACTGCTGTCTCTGTGCTTGTTAACATGCCAAATACAGCTTGTCCAGCTTGAAAAGGGAAAAATATGATCTGCTTAGAATTGAGCCTTTGTCCCGTCCAGCACTGGGCTGTGAAGCAGTCCTGGAAAGCCTCTCAGGGATTGCCAGGGTTCAGGGTGGGGTGAGGAAGCTCTTGCTGGTCGTACAGAAAGTTGTGTGCCACTCTGTGGGGGGAGTGCCAGTGTGGTTTGAGTTGTGTGGTGGATGTTTCCCTGCTGCAGGATTCCCACTAAAGGAAAAGGATGATGATGATGATGGAGAGTGCACAATACCCCACAAGAGCAGTTCCTCAGGAGACTCCTGAACACTTTGGTGTTTGAAAAAGTAGGGTTGCGGGAAGTTATTCCAGGGGAAAAATCCAAGGTGAAGAGAGAGACATTTTCTGGAGCCAGAACCCAGCACCCTGTGAGGTGACAGGGGACCCTGGGGCTCCCTCACCCTTCTCTGTGAGCCTTTGCTGCCCAGGAGCAGTCCCCCAGCAGCATCTGGAAATAGTCCCTGACACCCAGGAGGGCATCAGGCAGCCCTAGGTTGGCTCAGGTCTTTTGCGGGCCATAAGCAGCCTGGGAATAGCCCACCACCCTCCATCTCCTTAGCAGCCCAGGAATAGCCTACCACCCTCCACCTCTTCCTTGTCCCTTCATGCCTGAATAGTACATAGTTTGAGAGTTGCATGCATTAAGACCAAAATAAAACATTTCCAGGCTCAGCCAGAAACAAGTATTCATGTCTAAGAGGAGCAGACAACTGATGGAAATACCGACACACTTAAGTACTTGGAGCTGTGAACCACACAGAAAGTGAATTATTGCTGGGATGAGCCAAGCAGCTACAGAGATGAAGTATCTTATCCTTATAAGTGAATGCATACAAAAGCATTTCAGCGTTGCTGGGCCAACTGCTCCTCATTGTGGAAGGTGTTTTCAGCCAGTTGCTGCCTTTTTGCTTCTCTGAATAGCTTAAAAATTATCTCCTTCTCTGTAGCATGTTTGCTATGAGCAGTGAGGATGCTGCAAGTGCAGATCTCCATCAGATGCATCTCTTGGTGGCTCTCAAGTCACTACTGCTTTGGCTAAACTAATAATTTGTTGAATTTTCGTCGTACCTTGGGAGCCCACAGCCCAGATTGCCTCTTTCTCTCGAAGAGCCTGTTAAAGCTGCAAATGTGTTAATCCCTGCTCTGCTGGCAAGTGTCAGAGTGGGCTCCTGTAACCCCTACACGAGTTAACTCCCTGGTAATTTATACCTGTGTGTCATGGTTTAACCCTGCCTGGGGGCTCAGCCCCACACTGCAGCTTGCTCACCCCATCTTGGAGGATGGAGGAGAGAATTGGAAGAGTAAAAGTGAGAAAACTTTTATGAGTGGTGATAAAGACAACTTAATAAGAGAAGCAAGGGCTATACACAGAAGCAAAGCAGAACAAGGAATTAGTTCACCACTTCCTCAGGCAGGTGTTCAGTCATGCCCAGGACAGCCAGGCTCTATCATACAGTGGCTGAGAAAGACAAATGCCACCACTCCAAACAATCCCCCTTCTTCCCCCAGTTTTATTGCTGTGCATGATGTCATATGGTCTGGAATATCCCTTGGGTCAGCTGGGCTCAGCTGTCCTGGCTGTGTCCCCTCCCATTTTTTTATAGCTGGAGAGTTTGCCTCAGAGGGGGCAGATTCATGTCTCCTTCGTGTCTTGATGTCTCTGATTGAAAAGGTGTTGGAAACACCAGGCACTTGCAGCTGGAAGGCAGGAAGGAGGTGCTGGACTCTGGCTGCCCTGTGAGAGATGTGAGCTTTGGTTCCCTGCTTTGAACTCCTGCTGTTTTAAGCACGGAAATGAGACTGTCTGTGCTTTCAGATTTATCTTTGTACTTGAAAGCTATATAAGGAATAAGAGTAAAAATTGGTTCTCCAAGGTCCCAGTTGGCAAAGTGCTTAAAAGCATTTGAGTGCCCATTTAAATACTTTGTGGAGATCTCCAGTTTGAGTCCTGTTTATTTTTTAAGCCAGAAGTATATAAACAAAAGTTTGAAAAACAGTTAAGAGAAGTGAGATTAAGACTATTAGTAGTGCTCTCCTTTTAATTCACCACTACATCTTTCCTGAGATCAATGCCAGTCAGTAGGAATAAAGTCACTAGAACCAAACTTTGCATCACAATGTCTGCTGGAGACTGACTGGGGAGATTGAGGATAGAGATGCCAAAATGAAATTGTCAGAAACGAGATGCTGCTTCATTCCACGGAAGAAGCTGGAGACCCCAGTCCATCTGCTGAGTCTTACTTTGCTCTTCATTCCAGCATTCCCTGTATACATTTTATAAAAATTCTTGGTTGCTTTGTCATTAACCCAGGTTCATTATGGTTTTCAAAGAAGAGTTATTTCCTTTTAAATGCCTAACCAGTACAGTTTGGCCTGTGCTTAGTCTGGGCTTATTCCTGTTCAGTAGGTTTATGATACAAAAGCCAAAGTATACAAGTCTTGATCATTTGGCAAACAGCTTTGGTAGAACTGTTTTGTGTGGAGGGCTTTTACAGTTCTGTGGGATTTTTTTTCCTGTAGATTAAATTAGCAAGAGGTTCCATCAGAGTTAGACCAGTACTCAGTCTTGCAAGTACAAAGCTGCCCATAGGGCTTTTTAATTTTGAAGCCAAAGTTGGTACCAGTGAAAAATCCTCATGGTCTAGAAGAAGGAAGAAAAAACTTGAACAGTTAAACCAGAATATTTATTGGCCATATTTTTCCCAGAGATATATCCCAGGTATATATATCCATGGTAAGAGACCATGGGTGAAAACTCAAATGTAGCAATGAATGCTGGTCTGATAGCAGGGAGATTCTGCATGGAGCTCAGTCTTCTTTGATTTACTAAATGTCTATGCTTTCCAGGAAAAAATTTATTAAAAGGGAAAAAAACCAACACCCTAAACCTTTGACTGCACGAACACCACAACATTCTGGCCAAACCATGAAATGTTTGAGTTGGAATTGCTGCCACTGTGTGAGGAAAGGTTCTTTGTAATCCCAATGAGTGTGGGCTTTGCCTCCTGAGAGACAATACCTCCCATGAAATACCACATTTTCAGGCCTCCAGTACCCATCCTTTCTACCCTGCAAGGGTATTGACTGCAACAGTTTTATGTTTTAAATCTTTTTATTTATACAAGATTAAAAAATATGCGTGACAAGAAGAGAAAAGCAATCCATTTTTCTCTTACAGCCTGCTCCAGCTCTTTTGCCTCAATGCAAAAGAGCAGCCTGAAGCCAATACTACATCCTCAGGCATTTGGAGCTGCTGTTCTGCATTGGTTTCATAGTGAAGTCATAATCTACGAATATGTCTTTGGTTCTGCACTTTTGTTGCACAAAGAATAACTTCAGCAGGAAGCTAGTGATGGGTTCATTTATTTTAGCTATTCCAGCCTGCATCTTCTGTTCAGCCTTCTACCTGTTGCCTTTGGGTCACCCAGAGTCACATCAGAAATTTGGTTTGTCCCTGGTCTGCTTCTTATATCCTGTCTTTTCTGGGTCTCATGGGGTTTTGTGGACAGACTCACAGGAATAAACAAAAGGCGGTCCAGAGACTGAACTTGCCAGCACACACTTATTTCTGCCAGGTCACCCCCTCACCTGCAGCACTGGGTGTTGTAATGACCCTTCTCGAGGTCTGTGCTGTTGGACGTGATGCAGGTGGTGGGGTGGATGTGTGTTGGCTGCTGCTGGGTCAAAGCCATCCTTGTAGATCAACCACAGATCTTACTGTCTTTGCACAGTTCCTGCCTGTGGCGGGCAAGGGGGAGGTATGGGCACATGAAGCATCAGTGGAGCAATTATAAGATATGTTTCTTTTTTAAACACCCTTTCTGTCTCTGATACTTGCCATAACTTATTCATCTCCATTTCTTTCTCCCTTTGCAGAATACTTGAGGAGCGAGACCGCCTTTCTGGAAGAGTTGGTGTTTGGAAATGGAGATACCATTGAACTTTCCTGTAACACCCAAGGCTCTTCTGTGTCTGTTTTCTGGTTTAAAGATGGTATTGGAATTGCACCTACCAACAGAACTCATATTGGACAAAAACTGTTGAAGATAATCAATGTGTCGTATGATGACTCGGGGCTGTACAGTTGCAAGCCAAGGCATTCCAACGAGGTCCTGGGAAACTTTACAGTCAGAGTTACAGGTATGTGCAGAAATACAGCTGTTTCTTAAAATTTTTGCCTTTCCACATGTTCAGCACAACTTGTGGTTTGTGGTGTTTGTTCTTGGAGGGTCTGTACCTCCCTGGTAACTCCTGACAGTGATTAGACTGGCAAAACAAACCAATAGAAGAATGCTTGTGTGTCCATACCAAATGTTGAAGCTTGATGTTAATACTGAGAGAGACTTAGAAAGGGTGCTAGTCAGATTAGATCTCAAATCCCCCTTAACACTCAAGTAGATGCAATGCTACATATGCCTTTGAAGTCTTTTGTGAGCGAGTGAACTGTGGCTCATGGGGGTTAAATGATATTTTCCATGTTATGTGACAAATCAGTGGCAAAATTGCACGTAAAAGCTAGAAGTTCCTGAAAACTGTTTCTCTGTTGTAGCTGGTAAATCTCTGCCCTCCATCACAGTTATCACAAATTGCTAGCTTGTTTTGGAGGTAGCTTATCTGTAAACTGTGTATGTCCAAAATATGTGCTTCATCAAAGTTACTTGTTGGGATTCATACGTTGCAAACAAGTGCTGTGTTAGCAAAGCACATGATGTCATTTACTTGGCCATATTTTTTGTGATGAGGACGATAGAACAGAACAACTACAAGCTGTCCAAGCCTGGATCACTAAACACAGAGTGCCAAAAAAATCTGTTGTTTCCAGACAGCTAACCACCAACATAAAGGTAATTTTCATTATTTCAGGCTGATGCACTAGCAGATGGATACTCATCACTGTGAGCAGATAAAAAAACCTTCTGATCACAGGTTAAAAGCCTGAATTTTCAGGTGAATTAGCCCCTTGTGGATCTCAGGGTTCGAAAACTTTCATTTGCCCTCGTACTGTTGGAGCTTTTTCAAGAATCCTTGAATAGCAGGTCCTTTCTCCAAAAGTTGAGTTCCTTCAAAAACTAGGAGTCTCTGTCTGAAAACCGAACACAGAGATGTTTGTGACTATGAATCACATTCACTCCATAAAGAGCTTTCTCTTGCCAGTAGGATTTTCTGTGAGAGAAAACCATAGTGAGAATAAAAGCTCGTTTCACCAAGCCTTTAGCAACATCTGCTTTTTATTGAAGGTTACTGGAGATTGCTGTGAATGCTTCAAGGTCAGATCAATTAAATGGTTAAAGAAGTATTTGGCCCTTGAAAGACTTTCTTGAGCTAGGTACGATTATTGGGACTATCCAGAGAACTGCAGGTTGTTAGAAATGTTACTCTCTTTTTTCCTAAGTGACATGAAAATGCTTTTGAGTTCAAGGGGCAGCAGGGAGGCAAGAGAGGGCAGCTGGTTACATGCTCAAATGAAACAGCTGCCAGCCCCAAAAGTTTGTAAAGTGAGAAATTGTTTTTAATAGTGGAAGGACTGATAATCCTCTGCTTTTAAAAAGTTTAAGCCCCTGTATTTTTCCTCTTCACTAATAATAGCTAATAACAGCTTAAGAACTAGCGAGTAACCTGAACCTGCTTTCTGACAACATTATGAGTCTTTGATTCTGTTAGCCCACTGTCATTACCACCAAAGTGCTGGTAATGTGGGAGCCTACTTTTTAGCTGTCAGCAGCATTTGTTTTAAACTTTGAAGCCCTGGTTTATGTGGCAATAGTGGCGCCTCTCATATACTCAGATATTTCTTCGTAATTACTATTGATTGCTCAGTGTGGCACTGCAGAGATGAGACTGTGATCAGACATTTGTGGTTTGTGTCCCCTATTCTTAAAGGTAACACCAGCAGTTAGCTCAGGTATCTGGTCAGGTGTTCATGTGGATATCTGATGTTTGAGGCTGGAGTTATTCTCTGTGTTAAATTGGTTTAAAACTGTACTAACAAACTGGAATTGCTCTGATGTGTGTTATTAAGTGCAAAACCAGGATGGGTGTGTTTGGAATAGCTGATCCACACATAAGTTCCGTTTTGAGAGATGCTTCCAGGTCCTAGGGGCATATCAGGATTTTCCTACAGAGAGCCATGAGATTTGAGTCTGCAACAAACTCACTGTTCTGCAGTGACTCTGACTGTGCACAGGAGGATGTCTGATGCTGGCATCAGAGCAAGTAGATGCTGGAGCTGGCATTCAAGGGCCAAGAACCAGGCTGATTAATAGCAGGATGTGATCTCTCTAAAATTCCTCCCTTGACAGACAAGGGGCTTGAGTGTTTTGCTAATTTACAAAAAGAAACATACTGTCCCCTTAAAACCTGAGCACTTGGAAAGGGCTGTGTAGAGGCTGCATGCCCAAACTGATATCCAACCCTGTTGGCAGAAGTTCCATTTCTGTAACCATTTCATGCACAGAGCAGCCTTTGGATTTAGTGGCTGAGCAGCATGGCTGATGAGCATGGTCTGTTCAGGCTGGCACCAGCAAACAGAGCTTTCAAAATACCCGAGGCCAAGCATTACAAAACAGGTGACTGATCAAAATTAAGTCCCTTTTCATTCGTAATTAAAGCCCTTTTGAGCAGTTCTTGTCAATACTCAACAACTTCTGCAAAGGATTATTGTTTTAGTAAATGATAAGCAAATAGCTTATAATTTTTAGTCACCTTTTGAAAAAGGTGGTGTTTTAGTAACCTGAATAGGACAGTAGCTATGAATACAGAATATTTGATCTTAAAATCTGAGCTGCACATCTCATCTTAAAAGCAAGCAAAGTCAAAGATTTCCCTCAACTTTGTGAAAATGTTTTTTAATTAGTTTAAAAATTGATTCTACTTCTCTGGTCATGATGGATTCACTGGAAAGCAGAAGTAAACTATAATCATGTGTTAATATATGAGTAACCAAATCTGAGAGCAGAGCTGAAAAGGTGCTGATTTCTCTGTCAATGCTGGTGGGGATTTGGCTCAGTTTCTGCCTTCGCCAGGACTTGAGTAAACCTGCTGGATCATCCAAAACACCTAAATATCCACTTCACTTTCAGCAAGCCCCATGGCATTTCCCTAGTTCTGCTGTCAGCAGGACCTCAACTGTGGATTTGCAGCTGGATACGTGTTAAAAGTCGTCCTTGAGGCTTTGCCAAGGAGAAGGTGCAAAGCACAATGAGCCCCTGCAGTCTGAGGCAGGGAGATGTTTCAAGTGTTGCTTCTGTGGATGGTGAAAGTGCCTGGAAGGCCCTTCCAGAGTCTGCAGGGAAGACCTATTTGTTGTTCCATTCCTTCTTTTTCCCTCTTTTAATCCCCTCCCCACTTTTTCCATTTTTGCCTTCACTGTGCTGGTGGCACACTTGAGAAGACTCAAGTGCATCTTGCAATGAAGGATGTTCTGCCTGACGTGATCTGAAGCAGCACTTTAAATTTCTGGCCGCATGTTGAACACTCAAAATGTTTCCTGTTTTCTAGTGTTTAAGGCCAAGTTCTTTTACCACTGTCTCAGAACATAAAGGCCTTCTGGGTTGATAGCATTTTGCCTTTATTTAAAAGAAAAATTCCTGGAGATTACGTAACCAGTAATTAGAGTTAAAAATTAGAATTAAAAAGAGTTAACTGTAAACAGTGATGCTAAATATTCCAGACTCTGAACTGTACTAAACTAAACTGTGTAAACTAAATCAAACACTAAGCTGCTATTTGATCATGGCATCTGCATTTACAGTAGTCACTTGAATGGGGGAAGAGGGACTGAACCTTCATTGTGGACAGCTTGGAGAAGGTGAAATGTTGGACCACATTAAAATAAACAGTTCAGGATGTTTTGGAGAGATACAGATGGAAAATTCCCACCTGTTTACCTGTATTGAGTTACAACCTTGAGGTGCCTCTGTGGGAGGAGTATAACTAAAGGGAACTGGTTCATGGAATGGCCATCAAAACGATGGGGAGAGGTTTGATTGCAAGAAGTTCAAAAGTTTTGGTCTTAGTGTTTGAACAAGGAGTTAATGAAGGGAGACGTGACAGGGGGATATTGAGTTAAAAGAAAAATGCAGGGAAAGTGAATTAGAAATGCTGACCTGTCGTTTTGAGACATGGTAAAATAAAAAGTCTGCAGAATGAATGCTAGAGGGAAGAAAGAAACAGTCAGAGAGCTTGTTCTGCAAGAAGTTTTCCAGCTTAGAATTTATTTTGTATTTATGAGGAAGACAGCATTTCACACAGGGAGAGGTATTTGACATTGGAGCACATTTTCAGAGCACTGGCAGACTCATTGCACCTCTCCCAGCTGAGAAAGCTCCTGTCCAGTTGTGCCTGGCCCAGCAGCATCAGGGGCTGGGCTGGGGGAGCTGCAAGGGAGGGTGAACCATCGCTTGGATGTCCTCCCTTGCTGGAGCCCATGACACCAACAGCCTCATCCAGCATGGTGTCCCCACAAATATCCTATTTCTGCTTCACTTCTCTCTTGTCTCTTTCCAGATTCCCCTTCGTCAGGTGATGATGAGGATGATGATGATGAGTCAGAAGATACAGGTAATTTATTTTTCTGGGTTTTTTTTTTTTCTTTGAAGAAGCTCTGGCTCCCAGCAGTGCAGCTCATCTGGGTGTTCATGTAGTCACACAGCAACCCTCTCTTTGTGTTGAAAGCAGTGACCTTAGGATGGAACCATGATGAAATTTATCTAAAAATTTAGGAACAGCTGCCAGAGTGGTATTGCTGCTGTGGAATCCTACAACAGCAGTACTGTGTTTTGAAGAGTTGATGCTGAGAATCTGAATAGATGAGTAGTTACAAATTCTCCTTGCATGTAAATCCAGACAAGCCCACTTACCCTCTCCCTCTCTCTCTCTCTCTATATATATATTTTTACTACACTGATGTTACACCAGTTTTATACCATTTCAAACTCTGACTGCTTTACTTTTAATTCTAATCTTACCAGCATCTTGACAGGAGTCAGAGTACAAAACTTACACTAGCCAAAGGGCCAGATTTACTGATGCCATAAGTGGGAGCTTATCTTTGGCTTTACTGGCTTTTTCTTTCACTCCTGTGAGGAAGAGAGTCCCAGGACAGTGCTTGGTGCTTTCACAGTGAATCTCTCTCAATCCCAGTGCGGCTTTCTTTAAGTGCAATAGCATTAATCAGGATCATTACAGGCTTCAGAGCTGTTAGTGTTAATTTTATTCTGTTCTTTATGGTTCTGCAGAGTGAACTGCCCATGTGTATGTGTTTTTAATAAATAAATGTCTTGCATTTGAGCTCCCAATTTGCTATGTACATTGGCAGAAGTTCAACATGACTGGAAAATGTCGCCTGCCCATAGCATTGGACATGCAGGATTCTTTCAAACAGGTCTGCTGCTGTAATAAGTTAATACTGCTGTGTGTGCAGTGTGTGGACAGTAATGGTGAGTTACAGTGCCAGGAGACCCATCAGCAGCAGTTAGTGGTTTTCTGATAGCTTCTAATTAGGGGGCAAATCCTGCCAGGTGACAGGCACCTTTGCAGAGGTGCTCAGGGCTCCTGGTGCCTGCTGAAGAATGATACAGACATAGGGAAGGTCTGGTTTGGTCAGGATTTTTTCCCACTGCAGTGTGGCTTCTGATGAGCACAACCGATCATTCTGTACATTTTTATGTGGTTTATAACGAACTCAATCTCTTAGCAACAGGTATCACAAAACATCAGCTGGCTTATGGTACAGAAAGACATTTTTTCTTCACTGAAAAGGAAAACACAAATGTTTTGCCACATGTATTTATAGCTTGTTTTTGGGTCTTCTTGACTTTAAGGCTGTCTCTGTTTTTAGACCTGAAGGTAATGGCTGGCTTTGCTTAAAGGTCTCGTTATAGAAAGTTGGATTCTCTTCTGGTTTAAAAATGGTTGATTAGCTTAATGTTTCAGTGTGGTGAAACCTCACAGCATTTTGTGACATGGGTGTGTTTTATGTTGCTTTCTTTGATGTCAGATCCTCCACTTAACCCTCAGAGGTCTCCTGAATCTGGGGAACTGTGTTGTTAATCCTGGTACCACCACTGTCAGGACATCCCACCAGGAACAGGGGCTGAAGGACCATCCCAGGCAGGCAGACACAGTGTAGGCAGTGCCATGTTCTGGGGGCAGCCCAAAGACCCAGGTCCTCTATCTCCTGTGGCAAAAATGTGCCCTGTTAATGGGGTGTATGAGCACCTGCTTGGGCATCAGACACACCTGTGGTCAGTAGTTAGAGGAGGAAAGGCAATAAATGCTTTCATGCAAAAGAAGAATGCCACAGACTCATAGAATGGTTAGGGTTGTAAGGGACCTTGAAGGTATCTAGTTAGTATAACTGATAGTGTTATTTAGGGGGAGGCAGTCCATCCTGGACTGGCTCACTGAGTGTTGCCTCACTGCATATCACTAAATAAAATCCTTTTGTCCTGGCCCCTTGTGATGATAAGTTACTTTTCTGGCTTGATTGTGTTAATCAACAGAGTTTCTCATCCTCATATCATGAAGAGTTTGGAAAGCTGATTCCAATAGCATTGTGAGTTTGAAGCCAGTCTTGTTAATTTTAAGGGTTGGAAATACCAAATTCCATGTGGAGTGCCCTTCCCTGCTCACTCTCAGCTTCCTCTCTGAAGGGCAGCACAGAAACAGGACATCCCTTAGGGATGAGCAGCAGAAAAGAATAAGGAGAAACTTCTGCAGCTTCAAATCAGCTCATTTGTTGCAGCCTTGTCACAAACCGTGATCTGCCTTTGCAGAAAGAGGCTTTCTGATACCTCTGTTCTCTACAGCTGTTTTTCCTGGCCCTGAAACAAAACTCCCTTTTCACACACTGCGCTTCTGCCCCAGTGCTCCCTACCCCTCTTGTGTGTGTTTGTTTGGAGCCCCCGCTGCGCAGCCCCAGCACCTTCAAAGAGCCCCCATAATCTCCAATTAAATCTGGCTCTGTCCTCGGAGGCGTCAGCTGGGGAAATTACACAATTAGGGTTGATTCTGTCTGCCACAGAATTTGGTGGCAGCTCCTAATTGCTAAATGAGTGCTTGGCTGTATTAATTATTCCAAGTATTGCTCTCAGGTTTTTTTTAATTGGTCATTCCAGTTGGATGGGTGGCCGGTGTCTTTGACGAACAAAACGGACCGTCAGGCTTAGTGTTTGATGATGGGAAAGGGCGGCTGATAATGTTTGCGGGTCCCCCTTTTTTTTTTTTTTTTTTTTTTCACACCTGCACATGCAAAACCACTGCTGGTAATTAATTTAGAGAGAGCTAGTCTAGAAAATTTTCCTGTCTTTCATCCTTCTTCTTTTCCCGCTCCCAAAACTCTCTGGAACTTTGCAAGCTTTGCTTGAAAAGAAGAGTTAGCAAAGAGTTAGCATTTTCAGCCCCTTAAAAAGTGGCAATGAAAGGACTCGGAGGGCAGAGCAAAGCAAAAGCAGGGATGTTTTGTTCACTGCTCCTGCAAGTGAGAACAAAGGCACTGTTTTCAATGTGTAGACGCTTTCTTCCAGTTCCAGTTTGACTTGAGTGCAATGCCCTGTTTGAGTCTTGGCACAATAATCCAGGGGTGCCCAGCCCTGGCAAGCCCTGAATCTCACAGAAGAGCACCCAAATGAGGGAAAGCACTCAGGGAAGAAGTCGTGTCTAATTGCAGCAGGCAGGAGCAAATTCTGCCTTTGCTCCATGTGGAGAATATCCTCAGCTGGAAACTTTCCTGGGCTCCATCTTGCTCCTCTCTGATGTCTAATAGCAAAATCTCCCTTGGCTTCAGTGACAACATTTGCAGCCAGTGGGTTGATGGATCTCCTGTGAGATTCAAACTCATCTTTTGAATGAAAAAATGTGATAAAATGTTACCCTGCAGCACATGCAGATGTTGTGTAAAAGGAAAGAGCCCCAAAAAACAAAAGGAGGAGCCTGGTCCTGACCAGGTGACCATGTAATGTAATTATACCTCAGTGCCTAGATGATTGTCACCAACACTATAAAATGGGATTTATTGTGGGCAAATATGTTAATCAAACAAGAAACAGCAGGTTATTTGGCTGCTCTCTGTGGCAGTGGCAAAAGGGGACTTTTCCATCCATGCCTGGCCTTTGCCATACCTCTCCTCTGTAGCCCTGTTGACCTCTTGTAATGTCCCCAGAAAATCAAGGTGCCTTGCCAAAAGGAAGCATTTGGCCAGAAATTGGCCCAGGCTTCAGAAACCAAGGACCAGACATCTCCCACTGTGGTTTCTGGAGCCCTCTCCTCTCCAGCCTTCCCAACGCCACCCCAAGTGTCCTCTGCATTCACTCTCCTGCTGCTGCCTGGGGATTTGCCCAGTCTTTGCTTTTTTTCCTTCTTCCTATAACAGCATCATCCTTTTACCATCAAGACCTGTTCTTCCTTTAGCAGTTGCACCCACTCTTCTAACGTTTTTTTGAATATTCCCCATTTTTGTGCAGTTCTACCATTTGGAATGGTAGATGACTGCATGATGTCCCATTTTAGCTCACTTTATCATGTATTTCTGGACGTGCCGCATGTTCAGAGCAAAGTTTGTAGCGGGGATTTTCCAGGACCATGGGAATTACGGGGATTCCTCCTTTTGCTGTTGTTTGTGCCAGCCATACTCCTGGATCCAGTGCCATCCTGGCAGGAAAAGGGCCTTGAGCAGTTTCGTTATTTGGAAAATGAGGCGTACACGGGTTGGGTGAGCACAGATCCCTCTGATACGAGGGGCTGACTCTGATAGGCATCACATTGTTGTGCAAGGCAGGCTGAGGGCAGATGCAAACCCTCAGTGCTGGATTTTCCTCCCTGGGATAACTGAGGCACCTACATCCAGCCATCCCAGTGCAGAGGTGGGGAAGGGTGGGAGATGAGCTGTGCCCAGCAGGGCTGTCTCTAGCACAAGGAGGGGCATCTTGGATGGAGCTCCTGACATCCAGCTCCTCGTGGACTTTGCAAGGAGTGGGAAACATGAGGAGAGTGTTGGGAAGCACTTAAAACCAGTGAGTGCGTGGATTGCCTTGGCTGGGCTGTATGAACTTTCCTGCAATATCCTTGGAGCTGGAATGCAGCAGGGAGCTGCATGGGGGACACTGGGGACTTACAGCAAGGTAGTGTCAATCACTGACTCACCTGGAATTGCAATGGGATGGGTATCAATGCAGCCAAATGCATCAGGGCTAAGGAGAGCTGGAGAAAGGGAGCAGCTCCCATGCATCTCAAAGGGATGCAGTGAGAGGGAAAACTATACACCCTTGTCCTTAAGGGGATGGGGATTACAAGAGTTTCAGAGTAGCACTGAGATGGGGCTGTGATGCTTGGAGGTGTTTCTGAGCGCTGTCACCACTGCAGGAGAGGCCAGCAGCAAGGCTTTCCCAACAGCTTTGGTGGCCATCATGCTCTCCAAGGCAGTTCTTGGAGGACCAGTGCCTTTAGTTTGTCTTGGCCAGAAGCAAACATACCACTGCAGCTGGTGCTCCATGTCTGTGAGTTTTTCCTACCCAACTGGAGATGCCATTTACACCCCTTGCCCTCCTTCTTGCTATTTTGCAGCCCAGACACTGCCTGTCCCCATGTCCCTTTGGCTTTGGTTGGAGCACAGATCTGGGGGGCTGGATGTGGCCCTGGTGGGGCAGGGGAAACACAGCATGTACAGTTCTGCAGTGGTTCCTTAAGCAGAAATGACAGCTTGGGAGGCTTTTTTAAAAAAATGTTTCTTTCTTCCCTGTATAATGAGTTTGCCGCTGCTGCTGCCTTAATTTGGGGTTAATATGTAATGTTTGTAACACAGCCAAGGAACGTAGCTGTACTTGAGGCAGATTATAAAAAGTATCTCATGCTAACACTGGTGTTTTAAAATTTATCCCTGTTCAAAGGTAACATGAATCTTTAAAACTAAAATCATTCATACTTAAAGAATATAAACATGATAAACCAGTTTGGCGCTGGCATGGTTTTTTTCTTTCCTTGCCTTAAGGAGGCTACACTACATTTGTATTCACTGAGGAGGAACATTTTCCAGTGCACTCAGCTCATACTTTTTCTCTGCTCCCTTGCTGGCCCATCAACGTTCTTTTACAGTTCTAACATCTTTCTGCTGTTTATGCTTCTTGGCTACTAATGTCCCAAAGGTACATCTGTATCTTTTTACACGCTGAGGCCAGATTCTCATCCTGATCTGGGATAACTCTACTTGTTGATTTAAAAGCAGCCACTTTAGATTTATACTGGCGTTACCAAGACAAGAACCTGGTCATGAACCTTTCATCACAAAACTGAAATGCTAACACCCTCTCTATGTCTATGAGAGTCATTTAGCTGGAAAGCATTTCTGTGTCATTTATCTTAACTGCAGCAGGTAGCAATTTAACTGTCAATCTGCACATGCCAAAGACTCCTCAAATGCATCTGCTCACCAGCTGATATCCTCTGTGGCAGAAAGGGGCCTGTTCAGCTTGGTTTTTCCTTTCCCAGGTGTCCCCTTCTGGACCCGGCCAGATAAGATGGAGAAGAAGCTGCTGGCAGTTCCCGCTGCCAACACCGTCCGCTTCCGATGTCCGGCGGGTGGAAACCCAACTCCTTCCATCTACTGGCTGAAAAATGGCAAGGAGTTCAAAGGGGAGCACAGAATTGGGGGCATTAAGGTAAGGTCTTGGTCTGGATCTCAATTTTTTATTATTTCTACCAACTAGAAAATTGTTTTGCACAGTGATTAACAAGGGTAGTTTTAAGAGCACTGTCCTGATTGTGTAGAAATGAAGGTGGTTCTTGAACTCTTAGGAATTGCTTGGCACCAAAGTGTTAAAAAGGACTGCTGTCTGTTGGGATCAAAGGCTAATTCTCTCAGAGTTTTTCTGTAGTGGTCATTCAGGGAGTAGGTAAAAACAGGGTTGGGTTTATGGTTGCATTGTGAACAGGAGTGAAAAAGGAAGAGCAGAAACTTCTGTCCTAATTTCTGGAGATGAGCCCAGTGCATTGAGATGTGTTGGGCCAAACCATAGCGACTTCCAGCTCTCAAAGAAAGCCTATTCAATGTTCTTTGAAGGTATAGGAAAGACCTCACCAAAGAGCTGGATCCTCATGCTGGTAGTCATTAACATTCTTGTGGTATAAATCACTGACCCCTGGTCAAGTGTTGGATTCCCTTGTAGCCAGAGTAATAGCATCTGCTCCTTGGCTGCTTTCTTCTCCCTGCTTCCTTTCTACCATGAGGTGTTCTGGAAAATGCTCTGGCTCATGTTTACAGATAGAGCTCAGGGACACAAAACTCCACTGCAGTCAAATTATTTAATTATCCAGAAGTCTCTGTGCTACTTTATGTGATGAATTATGGCAGGATTTTAAAAGGAAAATCAGCTTTTCTCAGATTTTGCTGCTGTTGTTATTACTTTGTCCCCTTGAGGTCATGGTCAGACTCTTTTTTCTGGTTTTATTTGGGGACAATAAAACTGGTGCAGCTGATTATAACAAAATCATCATAGCAGGAAGGACTCCTGAACAGCAACTTTTCCCTGCACTCTGCCAGCCCTGACATATTCCTGGACACTGCTGCTAAGGATAGAAGGTGCCTTGTAGGAAGCTGTGTGCTGATGCCTGCCATATCCATAGTGTTTTGAAAAAGGACTGGGCATGCAAAGCATACCATGCTCCAGAAACCAGAGAAGGATTCAAAAAAGTCCTCCCTCCCCACAGTTTTGGGCTGTTTCTTTCCTGTTAGCTCAGACCTGTTCCTGAAAGAGCCTTTTGTGATGGCTTCAGTGAAGCCTTTAAAGCTCCTTCCTCAATCCTGTCCCTGCTCCAGCCTGGATGAGGCTGAGAACACGCTCAGGTTTGGATCTTGTGGAAAGCCATGGAGGGTAGAGAAGTGGGGAGGCAACTCCTGTGGGTAAACTGCTCTTAAGCAGATGACATTCACAAAGCACGAGCATCTTTTACTAATTGCAGGCTGTGAGGATCATCCTGCAGTGTTTTCAGGCTTGTGTGCACCATTCCGGCGGCTTTTTACTAAACTGTGTCACATCAGCCGCACTAAATTATGCCTGCAGAAAAAAAAAATCTAAAGCTGAAAGCAATTCCCCTACCTGCTTTCCAGTAGTTTTAATCCATCTTTGAGTTTAAATTGACACGTTTCATCCTCTAAAACATGGTAGTGAGTCTTTGGCATCGCTGTGCTTTGTTTCTCTGGGGGCACCTTCCAGCAGCAAGTCAATGCTTAAAAGAGCTATTGAAGGCAATGTCAGGACAATTACAAGAAGATTGGTTTAAGCTCTCTATCTGTCTAGGTGTAGTTCTTTGTCCCATTCTTGATATAAAGACATCTTTCTCTGTAATTTTCCTTTCTTTATTTGCTTGCTTTTGGTCATGAGCCACAGTTAGATATAACTATAATCTAGTGTAAATCTCATCCAATATAAATATACTGATAGATATCGGCTGAGATTTGAACCAGAAAAGGAGATTGAAAACCTGCTCGATATCTCATGTATTTAAGATTTAAATTCCCTGTTACAACTTAACTTCATAACAGGATTAGGCAGCTTGAAAAGAATGGGCAAGATCCAGATCTGACAGAGTTTGGTTGGCTTGCTTCATCTCGAGATCTGGTCTTAACCCAGAAATCCTTGAGCTGGGAATGTTCTCATTTGTTTTCAGTGTGTGAAAGATGTTTAAATGTTGATTGTGAGAAGTCTGTTATCAGCAAGTGAAAGCTGACCACTCTTCTACAGCTGCACCTTGCACATGGCATTTAGACTGTCCAGTGTAAAGCCTGCAAGAGAGAAGGGCGAGTGTTGAAAATATGATGGGCAGGCTAACCTGGTTTTGTTACAGTTCATCCTTAACTGGTAAAGTAAAGACATTCATATGACTTATCATATGAAATTTCCCAAAGAGCATTAATGGTTAAATCCGTGTTGGAATCTCTAATATTGTAAGCCTGTGTGTGTTAAATGACCCTAGAAGGGAAGATTGAGGGGGAGGGGAGATGGAGGATTATCCCTTCCCCAGACCATTGCACTTACTTGCATACCAGTCTAGCAAACACGAGGTTCCAAGTGTGTCTGCAAATGTTTGTTTCACAAGGAGCCAAGAATGACAACACCAAATAAACCAGAGGGATTTCCAGTATCTCGCCCACTTGATTCATGCCTGCACTAAGTCACTTCATGTTTCTAGTGTTTTAGTGAGTTCAGGGGCTATCCCAACATGAGATTCATTATCTTTTGCCAAAGATTTTCAAAACTAAAAATGTCTTTCTAAGTTTCCAAACAATTTCTGCCTCATGAGTCTGTGCCCCTAGGTTCTTCTCTATTCAGAGTCCAAAGATCCCATCACAAACTTGATGAAGAGAAGTTCTTTGAAAGTGTCATAAAACTGTCATTGAAAGTGCATCCTTAGTAAAACACCTAATTTGGACCTGGTTTTAGAATATAGCTCAGACCAGGGAGTCATCCATATGTTTGGAGCCCCATTTCCTTGGAGTAGCTCCTAGGGTTCCAGATGCAAATGTTTTGCTATGCTGAAAAGCAGATTTAAAGAAGCCTTTAGACACAACTGTGAGACAAGCCAGTATGGAAATGAGCCACTGAGCAGCCACAAATTTGCATTGAAACTTCCGTGGCAGTGTGGTGTGTTCAGCTGTGGGGTCCAGGCTCTGTTCTCAGAGCTTCTCTCACTCTGTAATTGCCACACAATTACAGAGCTGCAGCAAGGGGCATGTTGCTATTCAGAAGATGAGATGTTGGTTCTGCTCCTTCATTGAGCTCCTCCATTTGTGCCATCCTGGGTGGGCAGAGGTGCAGTCAGAGCTGACCAGACATCTGCCACAGCTGAGATGTCTGTGCAAAGTGTTTGGTCACAGCCTCCTGTTACCCATACTCTGAAATGAAAAGAAATGCCATATTCAGCATTCTCTGAAAATGGGGTACTCAGCAGTGCTGTTTTCAGGGCTGCAAAGGCCTACAAATTGTTAAAATTACATTTGCTTGCTTATCTTGCAACTAAGCTGTCTAGTCCAATATTTTAAACATGCTCTTTGCAAAGTTCTGGCTTTGATTGCAACTTGGCCCTTTTACAGAAAGCATGTGGATGCAATTTATGTGTAGCAAAAGAGGTTAAATGACTTCATATTTGAGTTCACCTGCTGCAGCAAGAAATCTCCAGGAGCAATTACACTCTTGTTTTTTCCATCAGCTCCTGACATTCCATAGTGCAGCATTATTGTAAATCTCCTGCTTCTGTGTCCTTGGGGTCACCTACAGAATGTTTAATAAAGTTAAATGTTCTGCTTTGGGCAGCAGAAGGCATCAAATTAATATCCAGAGATTTGGAGAGCTTTCATATTCTATGCACCCTGAAGTCATCTTTGTTACTGTTGGTTGCTTTCTGTATTAATTCAAGATTTGCTTTCCATATCCATTATTTCCTTTCTAATCATTAGAAACAATCATTCTAGCTGAGATGACAGGGCAGCAGGTCAGGGTTGTGCTTTCCCTTCTGCTGAACCACCATCAGCTCTGGACACGAGCCTCATCCAGAAAACCAACTAGCATAAAACTTGGTGCCAAAATAGAACAGCTGGCCAAGCATCCTTGGGACCAGATTTGAGGCTGGATATGTTTGCTCCTGTTTTTCAGAGGGAATTCAGGGGAGTCAGCTGGAGAAACCTGTTTCTGTTCAGACAGATGCCATAACCTGTTGCTTCCATAGCACACACATTTTAAAATATATCACAATATTATATTAAAATATATAATACATATAAAATATCCTATGTAATGCCTACTGAAGTTGTTATTCTAATGAGAGGTGCCACATTTAGTTTTCAGCTGGCTTTGTTATTGTGATTTTTGTGGAAACATATAGAAGTCCCCATTGAAATCTCAATGTGTTGCATTGTGTTGCACAATTTTTACATTGGTCTTAAAGTCTTTTCTCATTAATACTTTAATGACCCTTGTAAATGAGTCCTTGTGATGTTCAGGCTTCCTCTGGGGTCCAAGTGTGTGGAAGCTCACTAATTGTTCATTGCTTTGAAGGGTCTGGTGATGATGGTGCTTGACCACAAGCATGATGGTTTGATTTCTTGTTCTAGCTGCGACACCAGCAGTGGAGCCTGGTGATGGAGAGTGTTGTGCCATCAGATCGGGGGAATTACACCTGTGTCGTGGAGAACAAATATGGCAACATTAGGCACACATACCAGCTTGATGTGTTAGGTGAGATTTCACTGTTTTCCCTCAACCGCTGACCTGTGGTGATGTTGAATTGCTGCATGGTAGGCTATGGGAAGCAGGAGCTTGATTTCTTTCCCAAAATGTTGGATCATGTGTCTTCTGAAACCAGCAACAAGCTTCTTCTTGGCCAACAATTCAGGCTCACATCTGTGATCAGTAAATTACTTAGTGGTTCTGCAGAGGACCAAGAGAAGGAATGGCAGGGCTGAAATGCCTCCTCCCTTCCCAGGTGGTTCTTCCTGGCTTGAGAAGCCCTGGGAAGAGCAGTGATCAGGACACCTGTGGGGGACAAACCTAGTTTGTACCCTTTCCCCTGAAAAGCCAGAAGATTAGTGTTTCAGAGAATATTTGCTGGGGAAAAATATGATGAGTAAACGAGGGTTTTTGCTCTTTCCTGTTTTTCAGAAAGGTCACCCCACCGACCAATCCTGCAAGCAGGGCTCCCTGCCAACCAGACTGTGGTGGTGGGGAGCAATGTGGAGTTTCACTGCAAGGTCTACAGTGATGCCCAGCCTCACATCCAGTGGCTGAAGCACGTGGAGGTCAATGGCAGCAAATATGGACCTGATGGGACCCCGTATGTCACCGTGCTGAAGGTTGGTACATGCTCCTCCTTCTCACCCTCAGGGCAGCCCTCCTGTAAGCCTGCCCAGTGGAATACTCTGCTTTTTGGAGGGGATACAGCAAAAATGTCCTGAAATCGATGTTCCAAACTCTTCTGTTTGCGAGAGATAACGCTACTACTGTGGTGGCACAGATAAGCAAACTTGTAAGAGCTGAGGCAGTTGTGAGAAATGCAGCATAATGAAAGAGCTGTCAGATTGCATTTGATCTAAAATTGTAAAAATACCCTTTTTTTTTTTTACAGCTTCAATGGAGGTATTTTCAGGGTTTATTAAAATAAAAGTCTCCCAACTAAAACACATTCTTCGTTTTCCAAGTAAGCACATTGCAGCGTGCACATACCAAAAAATGCTGAACTACCAGCACCTGAGAGCCAACATAATCTTGTTCTAGCCACTAAATTTGTGAACATTGCTATTACCAATGCTCAGAAAAGCCTTTTTTTATAAATTCGAGCAAAAAGTATATAGTAAGACTTTTTAGCAAATGCTTTCTTGAAAGGCAACTTTCAGATTATAGCCATAACAAAGCCAGGGGATTTGGTTCCCCTCAACCAATGTAAATATAAAAGTAGGGAATAAGGAGGGAGGAGCTCATTGAACTTCTAAAATATTTAAAAAGAAAAAAAATTAGTTAAAGGCATCATCTGGTGGTGTTTATTAAAATATATATAGGGCCAAATGGAGGTTTTCTGGCTCTGCAGTTAGTGCAGAAGCAGATTTTGTCTCTATAGCCTCAAGCTGAGGCTGTCCTGTGTGTGGACATTCCCTGTGCACATCCTGCTGCACACATCCTTCTTCTCTTTGTATGAAGTTTAAAAAAAAAACCAACCACCACTTATCAGACAGTATCTACAAAACTGTAACGCAGCCAGATACATTCTAATAAAAGCCAGAGACCCTGGAAATAATTACACAGATTGAAATAACAGATTGGTTAGAAGAAATGGTTGGAGACTGTTCTTCAGGACTGGCAGCATGTGATTCTTGCGAGTTTAGAGAACTTTTTATTTCTCGCCACCTCTCCAAATGTGTTTGAATTATGCATATTTGAATTTCCCCCTGGTTTCACAGCCCAGTACCAAGCTCTGAATAGCTGGTTGTGTCACATGCCATCTCATATAGTCTCTGAGCTCCCTGTGTGGTCCCCGTGGGATAAAGTGCTACCTTTTGGAAGTTTGCAGAGTGGCTGCGAACAGTGCCTTGTGTCACAAGCACAAGCCCCCATTTTGCCGTTGCAGAGAACATATAAATAGTCTGTATAAATAGTGTTTTAAAATTAAGTTGGAGCGGCACTGGGGTGGGTAGGTAATTAGAATTGCCAAATACCTTCTCTTCTGTGGACAGCAAAGGCTCCACATTCCTCGAAGGGGAGCACAGGCAGGCGTTTGAAAGCACAAGTTTTGTTTGGTTTTATGTTTTTTTGCTGAATAGGACCAGCACACGTCTATTTACTACTTCTGGTTAATCAGGAATGCTTTGAATTGTGTTAATGCCGGCATCAGCGCTGGGGCACGGAGCATTTCCATTTTGGGATGCATCTTTTGTGCACCAGTACTGGGCCTCCACAGAGCTGTGTCAGGCCCAGCTTTGCAGGGACTTTTTTTTTTCCTTTTCCTTTTTAAACGTGGTGTGCTTGTTTTTTATAAGTAAAGATCTGATAAAATGATCTTGCTGTTGTCTCAGGGCTGTTGGCTCTGTGGATTTGTTTTCCTCATGCCAGGCAGTGCTGTTGCCTTGCCCCAGCATCCTGGCAGGAGCAGGGTGCTGTTCACAGCCCCCTGCCCACAGAGCTGCTCTCTCCTGCCCCATGCTGTGCCGCATGCAGGGAGATAAGGCCTTTTTCTTTATCAGCCTGCCCTTCCCTTCTGCTTTCAGGAAATTTTGTGGAGTGTAGGAGCTGCTATGGGGCAGTTTAAATAGGAGGAATATCCCTGTCTCCATCACAGCAAGGGAGACAGAGGTGCCCAGCATGTGAAATTCCCCCCACATCTAAAGGGGGAGGGTGGGTGTCAAACCCCACCCAAGTCCAGATGGATAAGTTGAATGCTGTACTTTCAAACCATTTTTTAAACAGCCTGACAAAACCAAGCCGTCACCTGCATCAGTTCCTGAAAGCCTGGGCTAATTTGTGATCAAAGAAAACCCCTTTTTCTTTGCAGAAGAGCATTAAATGCATTCCAGTTACAGAGGGGGGCTGGCAACACTGTGCCCAAGCTTTGTCAAAGGCTAAATTGTACATTCTGCATTGAAACATGCCCGGTTTAATTATAAACAAGGCAGCAACAGCAGGCAGGCACGTTTCCCCACTAGTCAGGGCAGACAGACTTGCACGTAAGCCTTAGAGATGAGCTGAGGTCAAAACTGGTGGTGTTTGTCATCAGACATGAACACTGGGGCTCCTCTCTGCCTCCTCTGGATTCAGTTCCTAAAAACCCATCAGAGCTGGCTGCCCCCATGATTTTAACAAGCTGCAAGTCATAGTGGTAGGATCAGGTTTGGAAATGGGAGGCTTCAAGACTGGACTGGAGAGTGTAAGACCCAAACAGAGAGGAGAATTGCTTTATCTTCATTTCCAGAACTGAAGCTTCTTCTGAGGCCACTTAAAACAGTTATGCTTTTTCAGCCAAAATAAAAACAACTGTTTAGTGTTTAGGGAAAAAGCTGATGTGCTGTTGTGGCAGCGTAGAAGAAGAGAAATAAACCCATTGCTTAAAAGTCTGAAGTTTGTTTGATTTATATACACCACTTTATTTAGTAAAGAAGAGGCTCCTATAAGCAGTGGAAAAAATTACAGCTAATTTCTGAAAGGCAAAGTCAGCAGCGAGTTTCAGACCGCCACTGCTTATATTTTGTTTCCAAATTCTATTTTGGAATCTGATAATTGAAACAGTATTTGCTGAGCCGGGTTGCAAACACAAATCTCTGCTTAAGCCCTTTCTCTGGTGCTCCTGTCTGCAGAGTTATTAAGAAACCAGAGAGCCTTTGACTGGTGTCAGATGGAGAAGGGGCAAACTGATCTGTTTTAAAAAAGGAATTGCATGTGTGAAGGGAAGGGAGCTCACCTGCACGTGGTTTGGGGGCCAAAGGCAACTTCTCTTCAGCAGGCAGGTCCTGGGTTCGGTGTGTCACCCCAGGGTGAGCTGGGGATGTCACCACAGCTGAGCACGGTCAATCCTAGCTGATGTAGGTGCCATGCAGCTATTGTTTGGTTTACTGAAGTTCAGGTTTCTGTCTATTCCTGCAGTCTTGGATCAGTAAAAACGCTGAAGCCGATGCTAACCTAAATCTGTTCAATGTGACAGAACAAGATGAAGGAGAATATCTGTGTAGAGCCAACAATTTCGTAGGCATAGCCGAAAAGCCATTTTGGCTCCACATTCGCAAACCAAAACCAGGTAAACCACAGACTCTGTCCCAAGGCCCTGGCAACTGCAAGAATGAGCTATAACATTTTTAAGAATCTAGTGATTAAAATTACTATTCATTTTGTATTATACCCTGTCAACTGACGCTGAATGGCTTTATCTTATTTTCTTGCTAATTTTTTTTTTAACAAGACTGTAACGCCTATACAGCAATTGCCATGGAAAAATTCCCACAATAAAATGACTGTCAAATTTTGCTATCAACTCTTCATACTTTTATTCCTTTTCTTTCCTTTCCTTACAATTGAGTGCTGATAACAGAATTGCATGTTAATGACCTGTGACATTCCAAGCTCTGGAAAACCAAACTGTTTTGAGTTTTTCACCTACAAAACTGAATTATCAGTTCTGTCTCTTGGAGAAGTAATGGAGAAATAGATATCAACATTGGCACATGCAAGCAAATGTTAACTAGAGAGGTGAACCAATCTCATGGGTTCTGGGGTTTGACTCCAGCTTAGAGGGTTTGACTGCTGTGTCATTCGGTGCCACTGCAAGAAAGTTCCTTACAGGCACCCTCTGCTTGTCAGCCAGATTTCTACTGCAATGTTGAGGTCTGTGGAATCAATATGGCTTTGAGATGCCCACTGAAGAAATTCTAAAAAATTCTAGAATTCTGTATTTTTCAATGAACTCATGAACCATAATGTTTGTATATTCCTCTGATCAGCACTTGAATCTTTCCCCACTACATCTCCCCACCTTTCTCCTTTCTTTCTGTCTTTCCTCATTTCCCATCTCTCTTTCCCCACCCCTGTACTCACCTCACTAACCCAAAGTCAGTCATATTGTGGGGGCAATTTTTCATTTGGATGCTTTTGCTTGCATGCTTCTTTAGTGGGACAGAGTAAGAACCTGGTGAAGGGAACTTTTTTTTTTGCTTTTGACTGCAGGTTGCAGAGGGGAATGAATAAATAAATGTGGAAGATGGGCCATTGGAAAATAAAAAAAATAAAAGAACCACTTTAATCTGCTTTTGAAATTTGCCTGTGGTGTCCTCACACTTGCTGGGAATGTGGCTTATTCTCTGTTTTCCCTCTTTCTATATGTGTGTGTTTTTTTTCCCCATAGACGGCAGGTGTTAACACAACGGATAAGGAGCTAGAGATTCTGTACTTGCGAAATGTAACTTTTGAGGATGCTGGGGAATATACTTGTCTCGCAGGGAATTCTATTGGGTTCTCACATCACTCTGCTTGGCTGACGGTGCTACCAGGTATTTCCTTCTGTGCTGGCCTCTCCTTCCTTCTCCAGGATGCCTCCATGTTTTGCTTTAGAAATGCCAAGTTCCCAGAGACCGCCCCTTGCTTGGAGCCAGGGGTGTTTTCCAGGGAGGCCTCTTCTCTGGGATTTGCTGCAGATCCCTGTTGCATACTTGCAGCTGACTCTTTTTGCATTGCATCTCAAAATTTAAATGATTGCAGTAATGATACAGTAAAATACACAGAATCTTTTTTTTTTTTTTTGTCTAATAACTGGGAGGTATTCACAGCCTCTTTGTTAGGACTGTTAAGTGCCAGGAGCTTTGTCTTCTTACACTGACAGTGGGAGAAGAAAACGTCCCCATCAGATGATTCAGGGCACCTAAATTGGACATGAGCTGTGGATCATCTTGCAAAGGATCCTTTCTGTCTGACCTCATATCTTAACCTAAAATTAGATGCATAAGTGTCTGGTGTGAGTACACCCTTCCCTGCCTGTAGCATTATTTCCACTTCACGGATGAGCAGGCCAAGATACTGATCTCAAACAGAAGGTCAAGGAGAGTCATCTGTAGGCAGAGCACAGGAGTCCTGGCTCCCAGGGGCATTGCATGCTGCCTGCTCCAGCTGGGATCGATGAAAGCTGCAGTGGGCTTGAAACCCGAGGCCAGAGTGACCTCAATTTTGTGGTCCTTTCATGTGAAAAGCTCTTACTGACAATGAAGCCAGCACAGAATGTGCAACAGAGTTCTGTTCTGCAAAAGGGGGAATGAGGCTGTGCTGCCCCTTCACCTGCTGAATCTGTCTCTGGCTGCAGGGCAGGCTTGGGCATGGTCCAGACAAGTACCAGGATTATTCACATTGAATCTCATATGTGCCATGCCTTGCAGACAGTGCAGAAGCAAACCTCAAGTATGTTCAATACACCCTTACTGAAAAGGGACCCAAAATCCTAAAGAGCCCACTTCAATTCACTCAGTCATAGACCCCATTTGGGTCCATCTCACAACACATCCATCTCAGAATGTGTTTAGGCACTGGAAACTTTGGCATTTCTAATCTTGACTTTACCTGTGCGGGTGATTTGGATGTAATCGCTTTTACTGGGACTTAAGTTCTCCACACCCAACCCTGCTGCCAGTGGGATCTGCTGATCTTTCCTGTTTATTTGCCAGCTCTGTAATAGCTGATCTGATCCTGTTTCTGTTTCTGACATCCACTGGATGAGAAAACATTTCCTTTGGTTAGAAGACTAATGTCTCTGTTATTTTCAGATTTTCAGAATATCACAATATTGTCTCATCTGACTCATATTCTTCTTTTACAGTTTATGAATTCACACCTCTTATTTAAGCAAAAAATAAGCAGGAGGAAACCGAGCAAAAATCAAAAGGTAGAACTTTATTTTGAAGTCAGACGCAGTGAAGGACAGCCATCTGTGCAGCAGCAGGCCCCCACGAGAGGGTGCAGGACACGGCCCATCTAGGGAACCTCAGCTTGAAATGCCCTGTCCATGCCACAGGAGGAGAGACAGGGAGCAGAGAGCAAGGCAGTGTGAGCCAAGGCAGCAGAGCTGCAGCACCTGATCCCAGGAGATCTGGTACTCCTGTCTTGTGGGAGGAGATGGCCATTGGCAGGATCAGGCCCTTCACAGCTGGCCCCCAACATCACCAACAGCCCTTTCTCCATGTCCTCCTGGACACTGCCACAAAATACTTGAAACAGAGCCTGCTGCTGCCAGGGAAAGGCTCCTGCTGCTTGCTGAAGGGACTGCTCAGCAATGGACACGATCCATTACTGAGCTAACCACACCAGCATGACTTCATTATAAAGCTTCCCACTGCTGACTGTCCCTCTGATGCCAGCACACCTTTGGGGGACAGAAAAATCAGTCCCACCGTGGCTCTTTCCTCTGGTCAACATGCCTGTCCTGAAAGGAACAAGGGGGAAAACACAGCTGACCTTTGCTGGTCTCTAAGAAGTCTTGCAAGCAGGAAGCCACTGCTGATGGGCTCATGCCATCACCCTCCTGGCTATCCCACCTCTCTGGGCCAGACCTTCCAGCCTCTTCCCAGGAGAGCTAAGTTTTCATTAAATAATTAGGCAGATTTTTCTCTTCAGACTTTTTCCCTGTGCAGTGCTTTACTGCTGGGTGCTGTTCAAGCCCCTTGGTTCCTCAGGGCAGGCACTGATCTGGTGGAAATAATTGCTGGAGAATCTGAATCAGCAAAGTGCAGCAAACCCCAGTCCTGCACATCCAAGGCATCCAGCCACATTTTGTGGGTGTGTGGAGAGAGCAAGATCTGGGTCAGAGGGACAGCACAGATGTGTGAAGATGCCTTCAGCCTAGAGCAGTGGTTTTCAATCTGTGGGCTGGGGACTCTTAAAAGCCCAAAGTAAAATAATCCCCAAAAGGGCAAACTGAATGAATCTTTTAGCTACAGCTGCAGGTGGAAAACCACTGGCCTGGGAGAATCCCCTCACTGAAGTCACTGACTTCAGCTTGTAGCTGAACAAGTCCTGCCCATATTCTCTGTGCTGTATGTGTGTAGTTGTGTGTGAGCAGCTGCCCACCCTGTCCTGACTGCCCTGTCTTGTCACCCTGCAGCTGAGGAGCTCATGGAGATGGATGATTCGGGCTCAGTGTACACTGGCATTCTCAGTTATGGCACTGGCTTTTTCCTCCTTCTCCTGGTGCTGGTCTTGGTGATTGTCTGGAGGATGAAAATGCCAAACAAAAAAGCCATGAACACGCCCACTGTTCAGAAAGTCTCCAAATTCCCACTCAAGAGACAGGTAACAGAAAGTAGATACAAGATTCCTATTCCCCTCTATGGTATCCCTCTTTTTTTTTTTCCCTCCTCCTTTTCTTTGAAATTCTCTCTAGGTGAGAAGCTCCACCAGAAAAACATTGCCCAAGAGGGACATAATTTGGCTGCAGCCTAGAAGTATAACCCCATTTTATTTGTTTCTATGCCCATGGAGCTTTGGCTGAGGTGGCAGCTGACTCTGGCTCATGAGCAGCCCCCACTGCTGTTGGCCTTGCCCAAGAGCTTTTGGCAGTGCAGCTGTGGGTGCCACAGAAAGCACATCTGGCAAGGGAAGTCCAGCCCAGGCTCCCCAGAGGAGCAGAGATTTGGCAAGAAAGAGCACTGGTTGTGCTCGTTCCTGCTTTCACAGATGTCACTGGTGAGCCCAAAGCTGTTTTTGTGGAGGTGGCAGTAGATCCTTTGTGAAATTAGAGATGTTCTGCATTAAATTGCAGAGGGGCAGGAGACACCATTTGAAACCCCACAGTAAGGGGTACAGATTTCAAGCTTTGACTGAAAGTTCATGGGGAGTATTGACAGTGCCAGGGTGGGAGAAGTCACTTCATAGCCTGTAGGGACTGTGGAGATGCAACAGAACAACTGTGAATGGGTTATACTTCCTGATGCTGGGGAGCACTGGCTGACCTGTCCCTCCTTTCCACCTGCTAAATACAACCACAGGTGCCTAAAAGAGTGGATTTCTGCAAGGGCGGGAGCATTTCCCAGGTAGAAATTCCCAGAAATCTGTCCATGGGCACAGAGCTCAAACCTCCTCAGTGATCCATCTCAGGCTCTGCCTGCCCTGGAGATACAGGTGGCAATAACACTTCATTTGCTCTACCCAAGCAGGTGTCGCTGGAGTCCAACTCTTCCATGAATTCCAACACGCCCCTGGTCCGGATCACGCGCCTCTCCTCCAGCGATGGGCCAATGCTGGCCAACGTTTCCGAGCTGGAGCTGCCTCCAGATCCCAAGTGGGAATTGACACGCTCTCGGTCAGTCAACGCCATGGGTTGGGATCCCTGTGCCTGCTGGGAGTGTCCCCACACCAGGACCCCCTAACATACCTGTTTGTTCCTCCCTCCAGCCTTACCCTGGGGAAGCCGCTTGGCGAGGGGTGTTTTGGCCAAGTGGTGATGGCAGAAGCAATTGGGATTGATAAGGACAAGCCAAACAAGGCCATCACAGTTGCTGTCAAGATGTTAAAAGGTATGGGGAGTCCACAGAGGACAGAACAGCATATTGTGCTGGGATTTCCTCTCTTTGCCTCTCTTTTAAGTCTTTTCAACAAACGAGATACAGTAGAAGAAAGCTACAGGAGGGGAACAGCCTCCCCTCCCCTTTTCCCACATAGCCTGAGGGTGAGGGCTGTCTTTGGAGAGCAGGCAAAAGTGCAAATCCCATCAGGAAGAGGGACTGGGAATTAGCCCAGTTCTCTGCCAAGGGGTAATAGCATCCCTGGCAAGAAGGGGAATCCCCCTCACTTCTAGCCAGCCCCATGAATCAGCCCACTCCTTACTCCTCCCCTAACCAGCACTGCCTGTTCTACCAAAAGCTTATGCGGCAATCTCAATGGAGTCTGCAGAATTTCAGCTGACAAACTCCTAATTGAGGAACTTTTTCATTGAAGAAACTTGATTCCAGACACCTGAGAGGTTAAAGGGAGACCAGAAATGGGGGATTCAGTGTGTGCCTCTAGATAAGTCTCCATTTCCCATTCTGCCCCCACTATGCTAACCACAGATAGCTGAGGAGTTCACCTGGAGCAAGCAGGACAGTGAGCAGCCTGGGCTTGAGGTTACATGGGAGCATGTTCTAAAAAAAATTTAATATTTCTTATCAGAAACAGGTTTATTTAATTTACATTTTCTGCAGCCCTTTTTGAAGCTGGTTTTTGAAATAGGAACATTTCCATCTTTCCAAACCAAAACATTCCCTTGGGGAGGTTTTCCCCAATTTTTCTACTTCTGTAGATAGGTTTTTCTCTTTTTGCAGAGAAATTGCAACTTTTCATCCAAAAAATACATTCCCTCCAAACCCTGACCTTCCACCATCATTAACTCTTGCCCCTAGAGATGAGAGACAGAAACTATCAGAAAAGCAGGTAGCAGGTACCAAAATGTGAATTTTTTTCTTTAATACTTGTGAGACAAAACAGAAGATGAAAGGCATTATTGATTTCCATATGAACATTTGTCCACTTATTTGTTTATTTGGGTTTTTTTTTTGTTGTTGTTGCCATAGTGGTAGGTTTCATTTTTATTTTGATTCTTCTTCCCAAAGTAGAATAAAGCCAGATATAGCCATATTCTGAGTATTGTTTCCCCATCAAAGCCCTACGTGGCTGCCCTAAACACTTATACCTTATATACACTAATAAACACTTATATACCCCTAAACATTTACTTTTTTCCTGACATTTTTTTGTTTTCCTCCTCTGTTTTCTCCAGATGATGCCACAGACAAAGACCTTTCTGACCTGGTGTCTGAGATGGAAATGATGAAAATGATTGGGAAGCACAAAAACATCATTAACCTCCTCGGTGCCTGCACACAGGATGGTAAGTAGCAGAGCAGCCCGGTGCTAACAGGGTTGTGTGAGGCTCAGATTTGGCTGTTCCTTCTTTGTGATTACTCACTGGCTGCCCAAAGTTACCCAGATGAGATTTGGGTGGCCAGCTCTTCCTCTGCTGGGTGCTGATGTGCTGTTCTTTACAGGACCACTCTATGTGTTGGTGGAATACGCGTCAAAGGGGAACTTGCGGGAATACCTCAGGGCACGTCGCCCACCTGGCATGGACTATTCCTTTGACACCTGCAAGCTGCCTGAGGAGCAGCTGACGTTTAAGGACCTGGTTTCCTGTGCCTACCAGGTGGCACGGGGCATGGAATACTTGGCATCTCAGAAAGTGAGTTGAGAAACCTCATTTGGTAGAAGCCTTGGTCAAAGCCGTGTGCTCAGAGGCAGGGAATGCTCTGTGTGTGGGACAACCTCAGGCAAAACATTGCAGGCTTCTCCCTTTAGAGGCCAGATTTTGCTGGATGAAGTATCTTGGAGTTTTGAAGCTGGAGGCTTCATCCATATGCAAAGTCCCTGTATGCTGGCTGCATTCCTGAACCATGCAGCTGTACAGCTGTCACCTGCAGGACCATTAGCACCCACAAAAGGCCTATAAAAGCACAAGCAGCCCAGACCATTCTGTGAGTCTGTGTATTTCGGATGTATTTGGGATACCTTAATTTGAAGATCTTTTCCCCTCTCAAACATTATCCTGCACTCCTCTTCCTGGGGAAAGCAGCACAGAGAAGTAGCTGCACATCCCAGTAAGTGCCCACAGAGGAGGGGAGTTGGCTTTCTCATCTGTGCATCCTGTCTGGAGAGAAAAGGCACGTGTGGGCTCCAAGGCTGCCCATTAGGTGTTGCTAAGAGGTGGTTTCCACAGAGCAGGCACAGTGGGGTGGTGACACACACACACACAGAGCCAGGAGCTGAGCAGTGCCCACAGCTTTATGAGCCTGGGAGTCCATGAAACAGCAGCTCATAAACCACACGGCGCGGTTGGTTCCAGGCGCAAGCAGCTAACAAGCCCTTATTTATTGGCTTGCTCACCTTTCACAGTGCATTCATCGCGACTTGGCAGCCAGGAACGTGTTAGTCACTGAAGATAATGTGATGAAAATAGCTGATTTTGGCCTTGCTAGAGACGTTCACAACATTGACTATTACAAGAAAACCACCAATGTAAGTACAGAGCTGCCAAGCACACACAGTTCTCCTCCTGGCAGGGAACACGGTCATCCTTGCAGCACGATGCCCTTGTCCTACATCTCCCTTTCCAGAGGGGCTTAGGAGGAAGAAATCTGACAGGGACTTCACCTGGTCAGGTTCTATAGATAGGCTGGTCTCAGGAGTCTCTCCACCATTGTTTTTTTCCTGATAGATCCTGGTCCTGTTAGCAGCTGGTTGTGAGGTCTCAGCTCTGGCCATGATGCTTTATACTAAGAGAAACTGAGGTTTCTCCCAAACAAGCATGGAGCCCTTTCCAGTCTGCCCCACTGCTGTTCATAAAGGTCCCAAGGAGCCAACTTGTGTCTCACCAGAGTCCTTGACAGAGGAATGTCACTTCTTGCATACCTGGATCTACCTGTCTTTCATGCATTTCTCTCTTTTTTACATCTGAGCTCCTTGACTCCACTGCCAAGAGTGAGAAGATGGTCCCAGACAAGGGCTGAGGCCTGGAGTTGTTTATATTTTCTGTTGAGATGAATTTACAAATGAAGGGCTGAGAGAAGAAGCCCCGTGTCTTGGTTCAGAGCCTGCAGCAGATGTTGAGCCCTGAGGAAAAACCCTAACTAGGACAGAGTGTGGAGATGGCAGTGGAAGACTGAGGGCAGTGCAGAACCTGCGGGTCTTGGGATTGAAAGGGGTTTAAGTGTCCAAGCAGTCCTTTGAAGCCCACCATATCCATACTGATCCACTTCAATAGCATATCAGAAATCTTTCTTAATTGCCAGGATCTATTAATCATAAATCAGTAACAGTTTTTGGGAATTCTAATCACAGATTCAGATGGATTTTTCCCTGTTTGAGTTGTGTGGGACAACTGAGAGCATAATGCCATTTGTATATCCTGCCTGTGTCCCATCTCTAGTTGTCTCCCTCAGTGAGATAGTGGGTGAGAAGAGGACAAAATTCCCCCATATCCAAATTATGGCTCAAACACAAAACAGTACGTTCTGTCTCCCTCCAGGGGCCAAACAAAGCCTCAGAGAATTATGATTAATTTAGTCTTTCTCATCTTGTATTTCTCACATGACAGTCTGTGTTTATGACCCTGATGTAGAATGAGATCAGACCTCCTCCTTTAGCCTCCAGCAGGATGAGGATTTGTTTCTTAGAGAACCTGGCCCTTGCATTCAGTCTTTGGAAGTTTCCCTTCAAGTTGAGCCTAAACTGGTTTGGACTTGGTCAGCTGTACTTTCCACACAAAGAGATGGAAAGTGTTTGTCCCATGCTCTGCCACAGAGTTCACTGCATCTGTGAGCCTTGGATGCTGTTCCCATGCAAAGATTTAGATGCAGTGATATGTTAAACCTGCCTTGGCAGTGAAATACAGTCCTCTACAGAGAGCATTTACGGCAAAGATTGTCAGTGAAGATCCAGGGATCAAATGCTCTAATCTGTTTATATGTGGCCACTGCTGCTTTGCCCAGTGACCGGGAAGGCAGATGTGGTTGTTAATGAAAATGTTTCAAACTGGATTAGAAAAGAAGATTCAGATGGTGCCGTGGTGGCTGGGGGAATATGCTGATGGGATGTTCCCATTGTCTTCCTAATTACAGGGTCGGCTGCCTGTGAAATGGATGGCTCCAGAAGCCTTGTTTGACCGGGTCTATACTCACCAGAGCGATGTGTAAGCAAACCCACACTTAAAAATAATACAACAGGGAAATCAGCACCTATAGTATATCACAGACTAAGCATGACCAGGGCTTGTTCCCTATGAAGTGCCTGGGGATGTAAAAGTGCAGGAATTGATTCCAAGCTGCATCTTCACACACGTGGTTTTATTTTGCTGTTATCTGGTTGCTTTCATCTGAGGCTCTCTAGGGAGCTGCTGAAAAATTACTGGGAAGCAGGCAGGTATTTCTTGTGCACTTTATAGATGAGGTGATTCATCCAGTGGTTGAAAAATACTGTGCTAAAAAAACCTCATAAAAAAAAAATTACCCTTGGCGTCCTCCACACTTTGCCCCAGACAGTTACATTTCAGTCAAGGATGTGGAACGAGCTTGAAATATTCTGTCTGCTGTTAGAATTGTTCAAAGAATATTCAGCAAATATAGTCTCAGATTAATTTTGCCATTTCATTTATTTACTTTATTTTTCCTAATCCTATCTCATCTGTTTTAGTGCCTCTGCACAGTAAGCAAACAGCAGAGCACTCCTTACATGTAAATCAGTAACACATCTGAATTTTGTAAGGGCTGAAGCAGCTTCACATGTACACTAGCTTTTTATTGTAATATTTGATCAATAATGGCATTTTTATAGCCAGCCTGCCTTCTCCCCAGAGCTCACCGCTCGCAATTGGACAAACGAATCTTTTCTATTTCTGTATTTTTCAGATGTTTTGGCTTTTATTAATCTTAAATCATAGTTTCCATGCTTAGGTAATGCTGCAGAGGGCATGACAGATAAATCAAAGCTAGAGAATGGGAGAGTGAGTGTGCATGAAAGCGAAACAGAGACAGATAATCCCTGTTTTTAGAAAGAAAATGAGGAAGGCAAGAGATATTTTTGAAAAAAAGGACTTTTAACCAGAGCACAGCTGCAGGACTGAAGTGTGTAACATTAGTGCTCTGCTGATATTTGTTGGGGTATTTTTCTCCTGGTTTGGCCAGTGAAATGAGTGTTGTAACAAGCAAGTTTTGGTATCAGCTTGCACAATTAGTGGCCTGTGGTTCCAAGCCTGCAATTCAGTGAAGCCGTGCATGAATAATTTGATTTGTTCCATTCAGTGGAGCTGGTGGAAGACCTAACAAAGAGCTGGCGGTGATAGATGGGCTGTCACCTATCTGATTAAATGCTCATTTCAATTTCAGACTTGGTGCCTGGGATTTCTTTGCTATTGAGTTGGATCAGCAGAGATCTCCAAGTAACTAGTAAAAATGGCCTAGGCAATTAGTCATGCTATTGATGACTTTGTTAGCTATGCATGGCTGCACAGAAATAAAGCCAAGCAAGAGGGATGGGATATGGGGGGGCTTGGAAAAAAAAACCTCATTGAATTTTAAAGATCTTTCTTTGGTTTCCAGCTGGTCTTTTGGAGTGCTACTATGGGAGATCTTCACTTTGGGAGGGTCTCCATACCCAGGAATTCCTGTTGAGGAGCTCTTCAAGCTTTTGAAGGAAGGCCATCGAATGGACAAACCTGCAAACTGCACCCATGATTTGTGAGTGTGTGGTGGGGGCTGACCTTGCTCCACTCCCCATTCCCTCTGAGGCCAAATACACCCCCTGGGCTCTTGGGTCTAGGCTCTTGGGACATCCCATTGGGAAATTGTGTGGCCATCTCCAGGTAGACTTTCCTCTGCCTATGGCTGCTGAGTGACACACAGGCCCTCCCCTCGCTGAGCAGGTGGCACTTAGGGGTGTAGCTTTGGTGTGTCACCTTGGTGTGTCACCTTCAGGACAGGTCCTCCTCCTGCCCTGAGGGCACAGTCATGCCTCAGGTAATAGTAACAAGGACCATGGCTCCACCTCCTCTTTCCCCCAGCTGGCCATGGCTGAAGTTGTGTTGGCCACAGCTGTTCCTTGAGGCAGTTTGTGGGTGGGTGTCCCATGGCCTGAGCACGTGTCCCATGTCCCCATGTGCAGGTACATGATCATGCGGGAGTGCTGGCACGCCGTCCCCTCGCAGCGACCCACCTTCAAGCAGCTAGTGGAAGACCTGGACAGGGTCCTCACCGTGACATCCACTGATGTGAGTGTGGTGGGATGGGCGTGGGAGGGGTCACTCGGTGCCCAGCACAGGGACACCCGGCACTGATGGCTCTGTCACCCTGGCAGGAGTACCTGGACCTCTCGGTGCCCTTCGAGCAGTACTCGCCAGCCGGCCAGGACACCCACAGCACCTGCTCCTCAGGGGACGACTCGGTCTTTGCACATGACCTGCTGCCCGATGAGCCCTGCCTGCCCAAGCACCCGCCCTGCAACGGCGTCATCCGGACGTGAGGAGCCCCAGGCACATGGACGGATGGACAGACAGACGGACGGACGGGGGGGCAGCGTGCCCGTGGAGGCGCGAGTGTGGGGCGCCGAGCGTGAAACGTAGTGAAGGATCTTCCAGTGGAACTCTGTGATGGTGCCTGGAGATTTGTTGTTGACAAGCTGTTCAGGGTAAAAACAAAAAAAAAAAAAAAAAAGAACGTTTTTTTTAGAAATTTTTTAAAATATTTTTTTTTCCCTATTGCTGTATGAAAAGTCAAGAAGCACTGTTTGGCCTGAAGGAACTAATCTCTTGCCAAGATGATCTATCCTAGGTGATTTTTTGTTTGGTTGGTTTTTTGGTTTTTTTTTTTTTGTTTACTTTTCATTTTGTTAGGGAATTTTCTTTACCACGCAGAATGTTGAACCTGGGGGGTGCTGACCCCCCAGCCTCCGCGCTTGCGCTCCGAGTGCCAGAGTAACCGTTCTGTGCCTGCAATACGAAGAAAAGAGAAAAAGAAATCTTCCTTTAAAAAGAGAAAAAAAAAAGAAAAGAAACACATGCAAAAAAAAAAAAAAGTGTAAAGAATGTGGAAATTCTTCGCTTATGCAATCTGTACATGAACCTTTTTGGTGGAGCTGAAAAGCCACGTTGCCTGCAGGGATTCATATATTTATAAAAATATCTATATTTTTGTTGTCGTCGTTTTTATAGCTTCATGATCGTGCTACCCAGCTATGTAGAAGGAATCCTTTTTGGAAGAAGAGAAAACAGAGCTAAGTAAAATGCAAATCGTCATGGAGAAATGAAAGTAAAAATAGTAAAAAGAGATGGTCAAGTCATCTGAAGTGTCAGCGCCTTGGCCCTTGCACAGGTCTGGGAGTGATGGGTCCATGCCAAGGCAGGAGCAGAGCCCAGGGACGGGCAGAGACCCTGTGGGGTCCCTGGGGAGCAAAGCATCCCCCACCTGAGAGCAGAGGGTGCCTGACACCTGGCTCCTGGGTGTCCACACGGCATCTCCGGTCACATCCTGACCTTTGAGAACAGCCAGATGGGGGGATAAAGGAATAAATCTCATTTTTGGGGTTTGCCTTGCCACGGGTGAGAGCAGCTCCTCCATGCACCCCTCGATGCCAGAGGTTTGGCTCCATCCACGTGCAGTGACTTGGAGAAAGAAGTTACGGGTACCTGTAGGCAAGAGCCTTTAACTTATATCAAAAAGGTTTATTCCAGAGAATCTGTATATATCTATAAATATATCGTGTATATATATAAATAAATATATTAAAAGAAAAGAATGTATAATACTAATGCAACATAAAGCAGTACTGAGAGAGAGTCTCAAAATACGAGCATTGCAATCTAGGATATACTGATCTGGGCAAAAAAAAAGATGTTTTTGATTGTTTGTTTTATATCTTCACAGTTTTGTTTTAAAAATTGTACCTTAACATGTATATTTGTAAAGTTATTTATAGACATTAACATATCTGTTCATTGGTTTAAATAGCATAGCGTTACTGTAAACTTTAAATTTCACCAAACTTAAGGATGTTTTTTTTAACTTATTAAAAATGGAGAAAAATATATTAATCAAGTTTTTCCTTTGTGTTTATGGGAAATATTGAAAGAATGTATAGATGTACAGTCCTTTAACAAATTACATTTAATGTTATAAATATATATATGTATTCATTAAAAAAAATACTAGTTTATCCTGGATTGCAGTGAGGAAAGGTAAGTTTATTTTTCAATACATCACCAGTGGTTAAATCCAAACGAATAGCAGCAGAGAGATGATTTTTACATATTTCAGAAAAACAGGGCCAAGAATTCTTCCAACAGTTTAACCACTGTGCATTAAGGGGTGTGGGTGTTTATTTTTCTATTTTCAAATGAAGGTATTCTTTGTGGTCGATTTAATAACAAGTATGCAGCAAAGTGAAATGTTGACTTTGGATGGTGCGGGGTAGGTTTTTTTCTCTTCCTTTTGCCAGTACTGTTGTATTTTGGGCTTCAGAAATGCCATGTGAGCAAAATAGTGACACTGTTTGCAGGAGAGCTGCTACAGCTGCATATTTCTTTTGCATCTAACACATTGGAAAGTGCCAGTGATGCCTGATTTTTGGTGTTTAGAATGCTGTGCTATTTTGTTTCTCAATGCCAGATAGCTGTGGAAAAGCACAGGAGTGAACTAAAGCATGTTAGCATGGATCAAGCTGACAGTGGGAGAGGTTTGGGCTGAGGATTTTTTGTGGGTGGGTTTTTTGGTTGGGTTTTTTTTTTTTGTCCAGAAGACTTCTTTATGTACTACCAGAAAGAGGCAAAGCAAATTGCATCCTGAATTCCTTCTTTTCATTTTTCTCTGGTGCATATTGCATATCAATGTTGCAGAAAACAGGATGACAGCATCTCATTTAAATATTTTTTTTCTTCTTAGAGCCACAGAATCCTTATCCTAAAATAAATAATTTATAGTTTGAGGTTACTTCAATGGAAGTTTGAGAAGGTAGATTTCTATAGATTTTTGTTTTGTTGGAATAAAAAAAAAGAATTTTTTGGTATTTTCTTACAAATGTCTGCTAATTGTGTACATTCCAAGTACTCGAAGCAAAGTTTTCCTGTACTGAAAAAAGAAAATGTACAAAACTGTGCATGGTTTTAAATGTTACTAGATATTATAAATATATATATAATTTATTGAGTTTTTACAAGATGTATCTGTTGTAGACTTGTTGACTTTAACATTTCTTATTCAATGCTTATATAGTTTTATAGCCTGGACTATTATCTTTAAAAGCTTAAAAAAAATTAAAAGTTCCAATTTTGTTACATTTTATACTGTTGATGTTACAATCCACAGGTTTGCATAGTGTGATTTTTGCAATGAGCAACTCTGTTCAGTTTATTTTAATACTGTACTTCTGTGCCTAGCAGCTGCAGCTGTCAAAGGTGTGAGATGAACACTAAATAAAACTATTCTGCTTAACATGGGAAACTTACTTCTACCAAAAAAAAAAAAATAAACAAGTTGGGGTTTATTCCCAGTTGTGAGGGTCCTTTGCAAAACCAAGTGTTGCAGGCACTGGGACTTGTAGTGTCAGGAAGGTTTCATTTTTATAATGCTGCTTTGTGAGTCCTGCCAGTTCAGGTTTTGTATTCATAATAAATTTATAGCAATTTCAGTTGAAGGGCAGTATTCTGTATTTGCTAGTGGGCATATTTATAGCCACACAAGCCATTGTGTGCACAAAGGTGTCAGCCCTGACTTTGACTTTGGGGGGCTGAGCAAGGGAGCTCAGTGAAACCTGGTTTTGCTGGTAGCAGGCACTGCAGGGTATGTTGCAGCTTGGAAAAATCTTGGCCAGCCCTACCAGCACTTTAATACAATCCTGGTTCCTACAAGTGATACTGTTGAACTGCATCCCAGACACCTGGATCTTGGCATGCAGGTTTGCCTCCCTGTGTAGAGCCTGCCTACAATAGCAAACCTTGGTGTTTTAAGTAGCTGGGCATGGAATGGCATGCATCCAGGGAGGTTGTGTCTGTGGCACTGGGACTGGCACCAGCACTGTCCCATCCCAGATTTTAAAAAAAAAATTAAATTACACAGAGTTCAGGTAATTTCCTTGCCATTGTAAGAAACGACACCATTCTTTTAGCAGCACAGTATTGTGAGAGGAGTCTTGCTATCTGAAATGAGTTTCTTCCATGCTTTAAGGACACACTTTGGTGGCCAGCCCTGAGCCCTGCCCCAGCAGGAGCAGCATGGGCTAGAGGACAAGCCCTGGCCATCCAGGGCTGCAGGCAGAGTGTAAATGGCCTTTTGCTGGCTCGTGAAGAGCTTGTTTCATCGGGGCAGGCCTGTGAGGATGCTGTGCTCCATTTGCCACCACCAGGACTGGAAAAGCAGGAGAGGGCCAGATCCTTCTGCAGAGAGCTGTGCTGTATAGCACACCTGTTCTTGAAAGCTTTGCCAATAGAAATCTGCTGGGCAAACAGCACAGAAGTCAAAGTGACAAAGAGGAAAGTGTGTCCTGGTGCAGTGGCTGACCTGCACATGGTGCTGGCTTGGTGTTTGCTTTCCCTCTGGGGTTTCATGATGTCATTCTTCCTCTGCTGGCCTTCACCCACAGCCCTGTTTGCTTGTGGCCTAGGGAGAACAGGGTAATATTTTACTTTAATTGCCCTACAATGCATCCAGTTCTAAGCCTGGGATGAATATTTGGCTGCAGCATGTGATGTGCATTGAGCAACGCACAAAACAACCTCAAGGAAAATTTTCAGATTTACTTGGTTGGGCTATATGACTGAGTGAACACCCCACTGCAGCTCATCTCCCCTTCAGTGGCTGCAGCCTTCCACCCAAACCCAAAATGCCCTTTACACATGAAAGAGTTATTTTTCAAAGCATAACAGATGTCTTCTTTCCTCTGTGGGTGACTACACAAATAGAGCCTCTCACTGGCCGCTGTGACTTGTTTCATAGCAACATTCAAATAAATTCCTAAAATTGTGATTTATTTCCATTGGTCATGGCTCCATGGTGAGACAGGGAGGATTTGGCAAAAGGAAGAAAAGTCTGAAGCCCTGCTAGTGTCTGTAGGAGAAGGCAGCTAGAACCATAACAGCAGTTTCCTGGTGCTTTGGTGCCATTTCAAATGTTCACAGGAGATTTTTCCTGTTGGTGACTGTTCTGAGCAAGTTCATCCCTCCCAAGGTCTATAGTACCTCCAGAAAAGGGAATATGGAGCATATGTTGTGCTTATATGAAAAAGGAGAATAAAGGATGAGTGGTGGATGTGCTCAACACAGCAGAGCTACCAACAACAGGAGGGAACAGCCAGAGGAGATGGCCGGAGCTGAGAGCTTTCATGGGCTTTGTGGCCCAGGACCAGACAGGGAAAGGATTTGTCACTCTTGTTTATACCCTCTTTTTCCTTCACTTTCTCAAGCATGTTGGCTTTCATGTAGTTTGTTTCATAACCATCGTGTTGTTTTTCACAAACAGCATCTCAGGTGTTGGTAACATGTCAAGCTGAAAAAGCATTGTGCCCTGCCCCAACAAGATTATTATCTAAAACCAAGAAAGAAATTGTTTAGTGTGCAGTGTTGCAATCAGAACCTCGTGGGGGCATCTCTGCCCCCACACACCACTGTGTGATCACTTCTGATGGTGCCCATTGAAGACCAGCTCTGTCCCAGACCTTTTTTTTTCTTGGGTGGTGGTGTCTGGCAGGAGCAGGGGACGGGAAAGCGTGCAAGCAGAAGGAAGGTATCTCATCAAACGTGCAAGTGGGATTGGCATAGGAATGCTTTTGCTAAAGGCCAAAGTCTGAGCAAAGTCAAGTACACTCACCATCTGTGGTTTGCTCCAGATTCCTCGCCAGTGCAGGAAAAACTGGCATTTCGATCAAGGAGGAAGGGCCCCAGCTGGGAGAAGAGAGCAGAAATAAGGGACCAAGCAAAGTGCATCTTCCAACCCAGTGCTGCATTCACATAGGCATTGGGCACAAAATTGAAGCAGCAAAAGCAAGAGGAAATGTGGCACCAGGAGACCATCAGGTACCTCCCCACCTCCAGGACACCAGGGTGCACTCCCTACATATTTGGCCAGAAAATCAGGCAGCACAAAGTGATACTGGGCAGAACAAGATGGATAATCAGCACACAACCTCTCCAGTGATAACACACCCTGCCTAGCCCTTGTTGCTGGCATTTGGCTAAATGCCAGCCACCTCTGGGGCTGCCTGGCCACCCTCTGTGTGCTCACTGAGATGGGTGGAAGGTGTTACCACCACCTTACATGCCAGGTAGGCACTGGGTCTGGCTTCAGCCAACCCTGAGCCAAAGGCAACAGGGATGTTGGTGTAATGAGAGACTTCTAGATGTTACAAACTGTATTAAAGAGCAGGTTACAAGCAGGAGTGGTGAAACTTTTGACTCATACCAGAAAAACCTCTTAATAGGAGAGGGGCAGAACCTGAACTATGGACAGCAGAAAATCAAGGCTGAGAAAGGCAATATAAAACATAGCACATCCCCTGAGGGCTCTGTCAGACTGGTAGAACTGGGGAAAAAAACCCAAATGAATTCTTGCAAGTTCTCAGTGAAGCTGCCTCAAGGAGCTTTGGAGAATAACTTAGCACTCACATCCTGCACAGACACAGCACTGAGCTCCTTGAAGAAGTGCTGTCATGCACTCCTGACATGTTCCTGCACAGCCAAAACAGCTGCCTGATCAACCAGGATCCAGCCAGCAGCTTGCCACTTTCCCAGGAGCCAGCATGTTTCTCTATGTGGTAGCTCAGATCCTGCCAAAACTGCCCAAACCCAACACAAGAGAAATCATTCCTTGCCTTTCCTGGGTAGCACAGTTATCTTTTCCCCCAACAGAGAAAATAACTTAGCCAAGAAATGAGTCTTTCTGCTGACCTTCCATCAGACACTTGCTCAGTCTGCTCAGCAAGGCAGAAAACACATTTATTGGTTTCAGCCAGTTTTCCACTTTCACACCAGTAATACAGAGGAGGCAGAAAAGGCCAATTTTCTCCCAAACAACAAATGAGCTTGACTTTGCAGAAGTTTTCAAGCAGACCCTGCTATTTAACCTGCTTAGTAGTGCTGACAGGGAATCTCTTCACATTGCAGGAGACAGAGATTTGTTTTCATCCTCCTGTGCCTCCCAGCAGCGTTTGTCTGTCCCACATCCATGTCTGTTCCACAGGAATGGCAGGCCTAGGGCTGATGATGCCTGAGGCCATTCTGGAAGAACAATCTAGAAGAGCATTTAAAGATGCTCATTGCACATTACAGGGTTCCAGAACAACCACCTTCCTGTTCTGCAGTGACATACACACATCTTCCACATGGGAAGAACATGTGGTGAAATGCTGACATTACATGGATGATGCCCATCATGTTTTCATTCATGCACTTCATTCATGCCTTCATGTACTTCCATGAGGGCTGAGCAGTGGGACAGGATCAGCTCTTGAACGTGTGTAATTGATTCAGTTTGGCCAGTGGCTTCAGAGGACATCCAGTGCCAGTCCTAGGGTTTTGCCTAATGTCATCCTCCAGAGGTGTCTTCTCCCATTTGATGGCAGTTTCTTGCTCTAGCAGCAGTGTGGCCTCCAGCACACACCTAGACCAGCCAAGGGAATCCCAGCAGGGTGATTTTACTACAGGATCATGGACCTTAAACCCTTAGGTTTGAGGAAACTTCTGAGCAGGCAGTGCTGAGCCTGTCACCATAAAGGCACAGAGATGTTCAGCTGGTAAAGGCAATATGGAAAAAAAGGAGAAGAGCAGAGATAGCACAGGGATGGTGAAAGCTGAGTCATGTTCATTAAAGGAGGGAAAGTTTCAAGCTTTCAGATGGTTTCCTAAGAAAGGTGCAATACCTTTCCAGTTACTTATGAGTTCACTGGAAATGTGTTGCTGTCAGAAAGGGCCACTCATTTACAGCCTGCATGTGAGAATTTCAAAATTGTGATAGTCTAAAGTCATCTCAGAGCTCTTATTTTACATGCAATGCAAATATCTGGTAATATTCTTTCTTGGACAGAAACCATGCAGCCAACTCTAACCTACACAAGAGATGAAGGAGGTAAATGTTAGGCCTTTTTGATCTGGCATTGTAAAATGCTTTTGTGGAAATGCCCTTGTCAGCATATACATTCCTATGGAATGCTTCTGTTGGAGGTTTATGGCTTACACATGCAAAACCTCTGCAAGTACCTCCCAAAGGTATTTATGGTCAAACTCTGGGAGAACACCTGGACTCTCTTGAAGAGACTGCAGCGTCTCCCTCTTCAGAAAAGCCATTCCACTCAGAACAACCTTTATGCCTCAGCCTGGGGCGTATAAACACCCAAATAATAAAAATCATCTGCCAAAAAGCCCTTCACAAACTATCCAAGGAAATATTCATATGACAAAAACACATGAAAATTACGTAATGTTTTGGCAAATTTTATGATCTTTTAAATAGCTCAAGAGAGAAGAGAGGATGTGCAATATAGCCTTGATGACCAGGGACTTCCAACTGACAAAGCAACCACCAAGGTCTGAAACCACCATATCTGGCTCCTGGATAGCACAGTGACTATTAGGTTAAAAAAAAACCAAAAAAAAAAAAAACGGGCAGATAAATGCAACATACCTTCTTAGGCTGTTGCTGAACCAACACCAAGATCCAGACAGGGCTGCTGGCTCCAGGCTGCAAGGGAGGAAGGCAAAGGAGGTCCCATCTCTCTTTGTACAGGCTGAGCAAAGGAGTTTATGATGGATGAGTGGAACTGGACCTCCTGCAGCCAATAATAGCAAAAATTTGGTATTTCTGCTCAGATCAATGTCTGTGCAGAGGGCAGGAGGGCATACCTGTATACCTGGAGCTCTGCCAGGAAGGTATCACTCCCCTTTTCTCTGCAAATGTTTTTTTCCTGCTACTGACAAATACATTGGAATATATAGTGACATCTATATGCTTGCTAGGTACAATTTTAGCCCAGGAACAGTTCTGTTGTTAGGCAAAAAATTCTGGGAGAATGGATGCTTTTAGTATTGCTTAATAGTTTTATTGATGTTTACCACTAAGACTAATTCTGCCTTAAGCTGGAAAAAGTCTCAGATGGGCTGAAACATTCTGGATGCACTTCCTTCCACCTCCACCTGTTCCCCCTACTTGTTGATTACTTGTGATGAGATTTTTTATCAAAAGTGTCTCAGAGCATAGGAGATATATGCACACATGTTTTTATCCCAAATTATTATTTATTTGTGATGATCACTTTTTTTCTCTTTTAGAAAGATAAAGAGGAGTTAAGGAGCCAGTGAGAGCTTTCAGATACCAAGTTTGTTTCATGCAAAATCCCACTATCAGTTTTCATTCTTTGAGAATTATTTTAATGACACTTTCAGGAATTGAATTTGCAAAAGCAAGGCTGTTACTAGATATTCAGAAAACAGAAAGGTAAGTGCTTTATTCATTACAACATTACAGAGTGCTGTTGGCATGACTTTTCCAAGTCTTGTACTCAAAAGTAGAATTTAGGAAATTTTTACAAGGTAGAGAAAGGGCAAGGAATTACTGGCAAAAGGGGTTGCTCTGAGGTTACAGAATCCAAAATAATTTTGGTTGGCTGATCAACAGCTAGTTAATTTTTCTGAATGCATCACAATCCTCACGTGAGGGGTACAAACTCATATTTGCCTAGCCCAGATCAGAGTGAGTCTCATGGATTTTATGGACAGAGAAGAATGTGCAAACTGTATAAGCCCAAGGAGAGTCGGCAGCTCTCCAAAAGGGAGACACATCCTCATTATTACAGTCAACCTCAAGGAACCCTGTAAAACACCATCATTTCAGGTGTTAGGCAAAATTATTCCATCAAAGCCAATAGAGGTTTGCTTGTGTGGGAGGGACTGGAGAATCGAGGTCTCTGTGCATGTGTGAGCATGTAGAACAGGGCAGAAAAATGGTTGTTTATGCAACATTAAAGTTGAGAAATGAGGCAGTCAAGCAATGCAGTGTTAGGGGTGAATGCTCAGGTGCAATGTTGCCTCCTGGTATTTGAGTGTTGGTCATCACAGAAACACTGAGAATGGAAAAGAGCTTTAAGATCATTGGGGCCACCAGTTAGCCCAGTATCACTGTGCCCACCACTGGACCATGTTCCCAAGTGCCTTTTAAACACCTCCAGGGAGGTTTTGCACCTCACTCTGACTCCATGCAATAACCAAGACCCATTAAATGTGCTGGGGTTGTTCAGTGGCAAGTCAACATGTGATTATCCTGCAAAGGAAGAAAAAATTAAAAAAAATTTTAAAAAAGGGGCAGCAACTTCTTTAATTTGAGACGTCATTCTTCACTCAGGAATTGGCTGACTCATATCAAGGCAACAGCCCCTTTCTAAAAGCACAGGATCACCTGGAAATGTTCCTGCAGCTACTCCCTTGCAAAATCCGCATCCTCCCTCTGGATTTAGCTACACAATACAGGCAGGGCAAGCACAGTCATCCCATGGTTTATGACACAGCTTTCTTATCCCCTGAAAAATGAGAATCTGTGGCTGCAAAGCAACAAGCTTCCACATCTCTTTACCCTTCAAAGTTTCCAGCTTATTTTGCATATAATTCTAAATTATCAAATCTAACTCAGATCTGATCTGTGTTTATTTTTCTTTCCTCAGTATCTATGATATGTTTGGCTCAGAAAATGGATTTAACTATCATTTCAAGCAACTGCTAATTACAGTGACTAAAACCTGACACTTAATTCCAGCCTCAAAGGTGTGAATGGTTCACATTAAATATCAGATGAGGTGCAACATCTCAATTTAGTCCAGCTCAACATTTGCCGGATTTCTCTGCAGAATGCACTCATGAGCAAGATACAAACAAGCCAGAGGAAACCAGATATCACCAAGCTCTCAGTAACACTCCAGAAGCACAGCTCACGTCATTAATCTTAGGTACCTTGAAGTTCAGGCACCAGTGCTGCAGATTTTGGGTGGGACATCTAATGTGCAGAGAGTGGGAATTTCAGCAGAAAATAAATAATTATCAGAGAATCAGATAAACATTTAGGTTAATCGTTAAGTTCTCTATTTTCACATCTTACAGATGCTGAAAAAGAAAGACTTGGGCAAATTTAATAGGGTATTTAGTAGTGCAATGCAAGCTCAAGGAATGGGTTGAGCTGGTGATGCATCTCCCAGGAACACAGATGTAGGCAGGGTGACAAGTGGGGGCACTGGAGGGGCTTTTCCTTTCTCTGAGTAATCTTTTAGGATGGTGCCAAAGATGTCAAACTTGAAAGATGAGTTTCTACAGTTAATTACCATAGTTTACAGACACTGAAGCTAAGGCACATATTTTCAGAAGGGCTGAGAGATACAATATGTTGCAAATTAAAGCAATAGCTTTGTTAACTATCTGATCACATTGCAGCAGTACCCATAGGAACTGGGGCATGGAGACCACACTGGCATGGAGTAGAGGATTAGATGGGTTAGATTCTGGGCTTTTCCACCTTGCTTGGGTGAGGTAAAAGAGATATTTCATTATTTTTGAGCACTACAAAAATAAAGTAATTACAAACAAAAAAAAATGTCATTTTACTATTTCCAAATAACGTGGATTTAGATGGCCCATCTTCAAATGCTCAGGTTTGAAACTTTTTACTGGCATTCTTCTGCCTGACATTAAACCTCACATTAGTTAGTTTGTTTCAGAAAGCCAATCATTGTCAGTTGAGGGTGGCTGTGAGCCGGACACAGATCATCCCAGTAATCCCACATCCAACCATCCCAAGAATCTCCCTCAGCAGGAAATGTCCAGATGCAGAATTTCAAGGGTTCAGTCACATCCCAGCAGTCATTTTTCCTGCAGTCCTGCTGCATCTGTGGCTCTTACACTGCAGCACATCTAACACATCCAGCTGCCCTGGAGCCAGGGCTTTACCTCTGCTCATTCACCATAAAACACTGTTGTTCTGTGGGAACATCTGCTCATTTGTGCTCCACCCAAACACCCCACACATTCTTCAGAAATTTTTCTTTCTACAAGTCTGGTTGCTTTTTGCCAGCAGCAATGTACAAGCTTGACATGCTAAGAAAAAGTATTTAACAGGAGGGCAGAAGCATTCCACATAAATTATTCTCACTGCAGGATGAAGAGGAGAAAACTAACACTGTTGTACTTTGGGATATGGTTTGCAAAAGGAAAGGAGCTTAACTCAGTCAGTTAAGGTGAAATACCTGCCATCCCCTCTCCATAATAGCCTTCAAAGAGTATTTATTGTAATTAACCCAGTTCAGTACTGGACTGAGCGACCATGTGGATGTAGAGCACCCTAAGAACTGCATTTCTCCATGTGAATCCACACTCAGGGAGAGCCCAGGGGATTGATTTCTAGCTGGGCTTCCACCTTGTAAAGCTAGGTAATGGTTCAGTTCTGAATGCACTTCTCCCTCTTTCCTTCTCTCTGACAATTACTTTGCTTTAAGTAGAACAGATTTTTAGATTTGTGGTGGTGACTGGTCACTAAAACCTCTGTGAGAGGTGCCATTTCAGTCACTTCTATGCTTCACACTTAGTCTTCAGCCATGTGAAAGCAAGTAATACTTTAATACTCTATGTCTTTTGTTGCTTAAACTTCTCTTAAATTACCTTGTGCTCTTGCATAGGAATAGGCTGCCCAGTGAAGCAGTGCAGCCACCATTCCTGGAGGTATTTAAATACCTCCAGGAATTTAAAAGATGTGCAGATGTGGCCCTTAGGGACATGGTTTAGTGGTGGCCTAGGCAGGGCTGCATTAATAGTTGGACTTGATGATCTTAAATGTCTTTTTCAGCCTAAATGATTCTATGATTTGGTGGTTGTTCTTCAGAGCTTCGTTTTGAGATTGGAGATTCCGTGTGTTCTTCTCATCGGGCTGCAAACAGCAGTCTCTGAGCAGACATGGGCAAAAAGCCTTTCCTGGGCTCCTTGGTTTTATTTTATTTAAGCACAATTTTCTATAAGCACTATTTTGTTTAAGCACATGGCACCCAACCGCTGACCTCTAAATGGCTGCTGTGGCACAAGCTGAGATCAAAACTCAGGCTGGAGACAGCAACAAAGAAAGGAGATGAACACAAGCTCTCCAGGACTCAGCTCTGACCTCCACACCCCTCTACTTAAATCTCTACAAACCCTTTTACTTAGTCCTTTGCAGAGTTACCCACCTGGTCCAAGAGTTAGGCTAAACGGGTCATTTCTTGAGCCACCTTCAGCTGGTTACTCAAGAGTTGGCTCTGTTGGGATGCTCAGTGTCAGGGAGGTTTGGTGGACAGAGTTTCTATAATTCCTACTCAAACTGCAGCTGTGTGCTTCTTCCCTTCACTCCTGCAGTAAATCCAGCTCAATTTAATCTCTCATAATTGTGCAGTGTGTTTTTATTTAAATTTGCCTCCAGTCTTCTACCAATCCAGGCATAAGTGATGGCGGTTCCTCAGATCTTGCTGGACTGCCTCACTCAACTTCATCATCTTCAGCTCCTAAAATGCTCCAGGTCACTGCCTGAGGCTGAGTGAATGTATTCCTCCCTCAGATTCCAGACTGTCCCATGAAAAGTCCTTTGTGATCCCAAGGACTGCCCTGGAACAGCTCAGTGTGCAGGGAAGCCCTGCAATCTCCCTCAGAACCACACGTCTTATCAGCCACACTTCCTCTGTGACTCTCAGAAGTGGCTCCCACTGGAAGAGATGTGCTGACTTTGGCTTGCAGGAGAAAGTGCAGAGTGAACAACGGTTACTGAGTTGTTTGAGTGCAGTTCAAGTTCCTTCTCTGTCAAGCTTAATAAAATTCTTAATATCTCTATAAGATTACACAGTTACACATGGATCTCTCTGGCCTCCCTAGTACCAGAACAGTTTGGGCTTGAAGAGACCTTAAAGATCACCTAGTTCCAAACCCCTCTGCCATGGCCAGGGATGCCATTCACGAGATTGGGCTGCCCACAGCCTCATCCTACCTGACCGTGAACACTTCCAGGGATGGGGCAGCCACAACTTCTCCATCCCAGGGAATGTTAATATTTCAGCCATGAACTGAGTATTACCAAGTGATAACTGCTCCCATACCCCAGATAAAGTAAAGGCCTTTGTGCATGTCTTGGCCTCGGAGTTTGGTGGAACAATTTTCAAAATCCACTTTCCTGGCTCAAGATAGAAGATTTACTAAACTCCTTAGAAGTGTATGCATAGCACAGGGTCAGGCCAGCAAAAACCAGCAATGAAAGGGCAAGAGCACACTTCTCAGTTCCTTACTTTGTACCTACAATGACTTTCACCATCTTCCTAATGCCTGTACTCCACCTGCCCTGATGCTGCAAAAGAAATTGAGAGAACAGTAAGTTTTTCTGCAAGTTCCCCCACCTTTCCCACCAACAGTGCTGTTGAGGTAAATGGGCCAATGCTCTCCTCTAACAAACTCTCTGTAAAAGCAGCTGGTAGTTACAACCACAATGAGCACAGACACCAGCTAGAGATGAATCATTTATGTACTTTTTAACTTGTCTGGAACTACAGATTATGTCTACAGTGGAAAAGTTCATCTCAGCAAATATATTCGTTAGCATGATTAGATCAACACCACCACAATATTCAATTTTACTTTGCCTTTGGCAGCAGCAAGGACAGCTGGGCAAAGCAGTGTTTAACATGGTGCTAGCAAAGGCATGTCAGATAATATCCTTTACAACACAAAGCAGTCTCCCACAACAGACAAGCCACAGCAAAGGAGACAGTTTTGGTGGCACTGAGTAAATTAAAATCTTTCTGAGGTTATAAATGTGTGGGCTGGGTCAACACCCACCTCAGTAGGAGTTTCTCAAAGCAGGGGTAGTTCTGTGCAATGGCATCAGCATCAACAGGAGTTCTGCACAGTCCCAGGAAAATTCCACAGAGCTGGTCATTGCTGGGAGCTCCAGACTGTCTTGGGAATTTCTGGAGGCTGTTTTCCAGATAAATTAGCAATGCACACTCCCTACAAAGGGCTTATTGGACACCAGAGCAGGCTGTGCCTGTGTGTGTGTGACAGCCATGCTCATAGGCACAACTCTTCTCCCTGTGCACTTCCCCAGACCTGGGGGCAACTGTGAGCACCCCAGTCCCCACCAAACTGCTTTCCCAAAGCTGATGCTGGAAAGGTTTCAGTTGCAAATGCTGTCTCATGTTACTCACTTGAAAAGCACACGCTCCTTCTCCAGTGGTTACAGGCACTTTACCTGTGCAAGCAGGTAATAGCTGAGGTGCAAATGATGCAGTTGAATATGCTACACACTCAGGAATAGTTGCTTGGTCAGAAGGAGCTAACAAACCTTGCTGTGCCTGTAAGATATTTCCTCAAGCTGCTCTTTTTTCCCTTTCACACACCAAGTGAAAAGCACCTGTTAGGTCTAAATTACACACACCCACTCTGTAACCCATCTGGGAGATGGAAAAGCTACAAGAGTGCTTTATTGCAAGCAAAGAAATTATTCTTCAGCCACAGCAGGAGTCAGCAGAGGTCAGTCAGCCCAGCAGCATCAGAGCAGCACTGGAGAACCAACCTGTGAGCATCAAATCCATTTGGGCTTCATTTGGTGAGCTACAGACTATGGCAAGGCCAACTCAGTCAATACACAGGTCACCATCAAAAGTGTCTGAAGGCTCCTGTCATCCTCTGAACTCCACCCACACAAGTTCACCTGTCACACATCAGGATAAAGACACTACTGGCTCTTTACCCATCTATAATCCAGTCCACATGCTGGCAGAGGGAATTGTCCTGCACAGACTCTGCCCCACCAGAGGATTCCCCAGCCCATGGAAGCTCTTTCCTTCAGCAGCTTAGCCAGTTTTTCTGGTTTGCTTTGCACTGACATAGTGGTATGGAGCAGCTGGTGTGGCTCCTCTGGCTGACTGACTCTTACTCAGCTGCCTAGGAAAACTCTGCAATGGAAGCAGACATGGAAGTCAAAAGAACAAATTCAGAAAGATTTGCCCTGGCTTGAGAAAAACCAGAGAGATGGCGTTGCAAAGAACTTGGGCTAACAGCCTGTAAAGTCTGTGTGGCACAAGTTACCTTGTCCTCACAGTGAGGAGAAATTTCTAACCAGCATTTCAACTTTTGCTTTTTCTGCCAGCCCAGGTGATTTCATGGATCCCCTAAGCAGAAGATCTGTGCACTGCAGAGATATGCCTGGATCAGTGCTTTCCCTTGCCTTGATTTCAAAGGTGGTAATGGAAGCACAGACAAGATTTAATAAAGGAACAGACTCTAAAAGGGGCCTGCAGCAGAGTGGAGATGGCAGCTGAGCACCACTTCAGGACCCCCACCTAAAATCCATTTGTCCTCCAGAGCTGAGTGCCTGAGCACACTGCTAGATATCTACATATGGCATCCAGTCTGTGGACCCAAGAAAGAAAGAGTTCTCTCCACTCTTTCTGCTTGTAAACATAAGCAAACCCTGCATTCCTTGCTATTAAAAGACACGAGCTGGTGAGTTACTGCTTGGATGCAGCCCCTGCAGGCAATCATCTCCCTTTGCTCTCTAAGATTAACTCTTGTTCGCACCTACAAATCTTTTCTCCCCTGACAGGTATCAAATGTTACCAAGAGGTCTTCAGAGTTCTCAAGAGACCAGAGCTCCCAGCCTGCAATGCTAGAGGACAAAGCCAATTTAACTCATGATCTTTGAAACTCTAGAGCTTCACAAAACCCCATATCCCATCTGCTAGCCACACACAGACTATTCCATGTGTGTATTCCATGATCCTATTCAATATCCTGGATCAGCAGAGGACTAATCTACCTCTCAAAGAGCCTGCTGGTCTAGCAGTGAACAGCTCAGAGAGAGGGCTGGCAAGCCCCAGGGCTCAGGAAAGGGCAGGACACCACATAGCCTAGGGCAGAGGTGGGAGAAGGAGAAGGGTAAGCTGAAGGGTAAGGGTTCTGAGGATTTGTCCTAAATGACCTCTTGGATTGTCTTGGATGGGCTCTTGGGTTCTCCTGTGAGGGAATCCTGGGCTGTGCTGGGAGGAGATCTCCTCTCCCTTCAGCTGCTCTCCAAACACATGGATGGGCCAGGTTTACCAGCCTGTGCCACTATTGCCATGCCAGGAGCAGGGATTTTCCCTCTCTAGCTGGGAACAGAATGGGAGGCAAGAAGCCACAAGCTTCAGGAGGAGCTAGCAGCATGAACCTGATACACAAAGTGACCCCAAGAGACATCAGAAAGTGTCCCCCAGCACCAGAAACAGCACTCCCATAAGAGAAAAGTCTTTCCAGTCATAAGTTTCAAAATTATTTCTATCTGCATTGCAATGAACTTGGCACTGGCAGGGGTTGAAACTCAGGAGTTAATGCAGTGCAGGTTTATGGTGAAGGAACGCTTCTGGAGCCATAATTCACGTTAATTGACAGGAGCTGTCTGCACAGCTATGAAATATGCACGTCCTAGCTGCAAAACAGGAATCCCTGTGAGCATCACAAAACAAACAGTGCCTTTTGCTTCCAAGCACCATGATTGCTGCGCTTTCTCACATCAAATAAAAACTTGTAGTTACATCCAGATCTGAAATGATGTGTGACTAGTCAAAGATGCAATTGCCACAAACCAAGGGAGCACAGGAACCACGAGAGAAACGTACGTGAGGAACAGCAGACCATTCCCTTCCACGCCTCACTTTGATCACAAAACACACAGAGCAACCCGTGAGCTCAGGGCAATGAAAATCATCAGCCAATTATCATTTGTGTCACCCATTCTCATCACTTCATTTTAAAACAGGGGCCTATGGGGGCAAACTGGCTTAGCTCCATTGACTTGAGCACAGTCCTCCCCCTAAAGATTAATCTGTTTGAAAAATGCATCTGTTCTGTGAATAGATCTGCTTTTAATGGCTAAAGTGGACTTACAGCCTTACATATATATTTAGGAGAAGTTCCATTTCTTAATGAGGGAATTAGTCAGGGGATGTGCCCAAGGATCTTTACTGGGATTGCTGAGCCATGGATAAATCTGTTAGAAATAGAGGTTTGTGATGTGAGATTTCAAATGTTGTGTACAGAGGACTTCAAGCAGCAAGGGAAATGCTCTGAAAATCTTCAGTTTCTCAAAATGTGTCACCACATCAAAGCACAGCCATCCTGTGAGGACATTTGGGTTTGACAATGTATTTGGGGGAGATTCTCTGGAAGCTGGAGGAATCTTTTTCTTAGAGGAATGTAATGGTATGGTGTAGATTTCTTTTAATGAACTTCTTGACCCAAACCCTGTAATGTTTAAAAATTCCATTCTAGGACACCTCTCTAAAACAGTTCTATCCTGCTCCTATGCCAAATGAAAACTCTCTTTGAAGCTATGAAAGCTGAAACAAAGAGAGTTATCTGCTTACATCAGTAGCTTTAGGGGACAATGTTAGAAAACCAATGAGCCCAGCCAACGCCAGTCAATTCTCACTGCAGCTGTAATTAGAGAGGATTTTTTCCCTCATTCCTTTCCATTTTAATACTATTTAATACTAATATCTTCAAGAAAACATATTGGGAAGCAAAGTCCTCTTTCTAGATTATACACAGTGAATGTTTTTTATCCCACCACCGAACACATGGATACAGAGTGGCCTTAAGGAAGGAATGCTCACCGGGTTTCCTGTCTTTTGGCAGTGGTAAGTGACAACTAACCCCACCTGGCCCCACCCCCATCTATCCATCACCTTCCCTGTGAAACCCCCATTCCTGGAAGGGTTCAAGGTCAGATTGGATGGGGCACTGAGCAACCTGGTCTAGTGAAAGTGCCCCTGACTGTGCAGGTGGGGTAGAACAAGACAAGCTCCAAGGTCCCTTCCAGACCAAGCCATTCTAACATTCTGTTGCTCTGTGACTTGGCTGTGTTCCCCTCTCAGTACAGGCTTCCATCTTCAGCAGAGCTCCCACCAAACAAGGTGCTGGGAGCTCCAGGCTGGCAAAGCAAGGCCTTGGATGGATGGCATGGATGGAGACAAGGTAAGAGGTGGTGTTGCTAAATCTGAGAGACTGCACAAGGTTCTACCAGATTTTTTTCCCTGAAATAAATCTTGACATTGCCCTGAATAAATTTTTGGACCCAGGATCCAGGATTTTACATTCCTACATTGTAAGGAGCAGTGGAAGGCCTTGTTATTTATTTCCTAAACTAATGGCAGGACTCTGCAAATCTCCTCCACAGTGGGCTGTTCCTTATTCCCAAGCAGGGACCTGCTACATAAAACATGATCACCTGAGGGCTGAGGTGCTATCAGTGAGCTCAGTTCAGAGGGATTCAGCCCAGACAGGACATCATTACTGAGCCTTAACTCATCCCTTTCGTCAGCAGAGTCATTCTGCTGGTTGGCTCCTGTGTGAGAAGTGAAGAAAACAGTGAACAGTGATTCCTTCCCCAAAAGGCCTGAAACTCCTGAGCCCAGCCCTGCAGTCATCACTCCCACAGCTCTTCCTTTACTTACACAGGCAGTTCCACGTGTGGATGAGGTTGGAGGATTTTTGGGATGAGACCTCAGGTAATCCTGACCTGACCTGACTCACAAAGCAGGAGGAAGAAGCTCAATCCAACTGGCTTGGAAGGCAGTGCACCTTGCCAGAGATACCTCATGCCAGTTCCTTTGAAAATAAAGAAATAATCATCTTTCTGATTAAGTTTAGATACTCTTAGATGGGCAAGGAGAAATGAGTCAAAGCTGAAGACACCATCCTAAAGGAGTAGAAGAGGAAGTTCGATGTCAGGACAAATTGTTTTCATTTGGAAGCCCAGCTGAAAGAGGTGTTGAATTGCAGGAGGTCGATGCTTAGAGCCTTGCTTGTGAAGCTTTCCTCTCCCACCCCAGCCCGGATGCTAAGTGAAAGCAATAAGGGCTTTTCCCTCTTTTTGAACCTGATCCTGCACTATTCAAAGCAGCCAGGCTTTGTTGTGAGCCTCATTCCCAGGTGGGGAGGGAACACAGCCCACCGTGCACTGCCTAGTCTGACGGCAGCAAAAAGAGCATTTCTGAAATGTGGCAGCTAAAATATTTGAACAAGCAGGTTTTCAAATCCCAGTGTGGACAGAAGGAGCTGCTTTTTAGCAGGTGTTAGCAGGAAAAGATAAAGCTGCTCAGTTGAAAATATGTCATCTTTCATTTGGAAATATGTCAGTACGAGTGTGTTAGCACCTTTGTGCCAAGTCTGGACAAGCCCTGGAGGAGGAGAATGGCTGAACTAACAAGAAGAGGGAGGTGGAACATCTTGAGTGCTGCAGTACTTTGGGTAGGAGAGAGAAAACAGCTATCCTCTAACAGGAGCATTTATAAAACCAAGGGATTTAGGAATTCACAGCTGCCAACATTTTTACACCTTCCCCAAGCAAAGTTTGAGGCATGGAGATCTTTCTGCATTAGGATTCCTGAGGCTAATGCTACTGTGGGTCCCACTGGGTTCTGCAGCAGTGGGACCACTACAGGAGCCAGACCCAGAAACAGAGAGGAAGGGGGTCACCCCTCAAGAGCTCTGCAGATCCTGCTGCTATAGCTCCTTTGGCATCCAGGCTGGCATTTTGGATCCTACACAATCACAGCAAAACCCAGCCCAGGCATCTTCATGTCCCCCATCAATATCCATTCAATATCCAACTTCAAGCACAGGGTTAGCTTGACTGGATTTTCTCTGTGCACAGCCCCACTCACTTGGAAGTTACCCAAGCAGCTGCTGATACAGCCCCGAAGAGACACAATAAAAAGGCAGGGGAAATGTACAAATTCTACTTAATATGGAACAAGGGATCAGTTAATCTGATCCCTGAGGAACTCAAATATATTTACTTTCATGACAGTGTTCCAAGAAAACAGCTCTCCTATCTTGGATCCACATTCCCTCTGTGCAGACTTGCCCGAATACCCAAGCCAGCTCTCAACCTGCTGTTTGCAACTAGACTTTGTGTATTTCGAGCTCTCTCTCTCTCTGGAACAAAAAGATGGATATAAACCCAAGGCACAGAGACATCTGACAGCAGCAAAGACAATGTGAGGTGGGATGCTCTGGTTTCTGTTCTGTTTCCCATGGTTCCACTCCCATCACAACAAATCCAGTGCAACACATCAAGCAGGGGATAATTAAGCACATCTTAAGGTCTGAATGGAGTTACAAGTAATAAATGGCTAAAGTCAATGCTCCAGTATCCAGCACAGATTTTTAGAGCTATATCCCAACCCACAGACACAGGAAGAAATATTTAACTTGAGTACAAACTGAGCACAACTATGAAAAGATTAATCCTGATGGTCCTCTGATTATTAGCACAGCACTAATTACTGTCATGGCAGCTTTCAGTTCAGCTTGTCCCTCCAGGTCTTCATATTATCTCAGAGTTTCTCTAGCAAAAGCATTGCAGCCTTCCCTGCTTTGCTGCACAGCACTGCCAGGTTTCCTAACCCTCCTCTCCATCCCCAATGCCAGGAGTATCCAGGTCCTGCTGTGCCAACCCCACACTGGGGCAGCTGTAATTGTATTGCCACAACACTGGATTAACAAAAGGGTGACTCTGAAGGTACAACTTGTTTTTAATTTCCTATTTGATGAAAAAAATATTTGCTGAAATCAATTACATTTTCATCATATTTAAGAGGGTGATCAAAGTTTTATTACTGTGCATGCCCAGAATTACCTCCTCCTTGGATAAAACAGGAAAAACAATTTCCTGCACAAATCCACTTGGAATACACAAGTTCATTGAGCAGGGAATTCTAAAGCATGTCAGGGCCAATTGAATGTGGTGTGCTACCATGATGCACAGCAGCCACTGGCACCTTCACCAAAAACACATCCCAAAGGAAGCTTTCAACACCATGGCAGCCACAGTACCATGCCAAGAAATAAAAAACTGGGATTTGGCTGCTTCCTCAAGGTGAGGGAACTCAAAGACATTGCTGCCATGAGCCTGCCTCAACCACTATCCTGAGGAAAAGCCTAAAGGAGAAACCTCCAGCACAGGAGTCAAGACCTCTTTGCAGCCAAGAAGTTCCAAGTGACCATCACAAACAAGACCAGGAAAGGAAGAGCTGCCTACAGCCTCCTGACCACATCACTCAGCCCTGAAGAAAAGGAAAATCAAAATAGTTTTAAAAATCAGACCTTCAGGAAAACAAGATAGACTCAGTTCTTTACTATGGTGGTTTTAATGGAATGACTAAGACAGACACCAAAATCCCCTGAAATATTTTAGAAAAGTAATGAATGGAACACTTTTCAAAGAGCAGGCAAGTGAGTGTACTGGGTGCTTAACCCTTTTCAGCAGGTCTGATTTCCATTGCTTTTAGGAGTAAAAAGTAATTTTCAGAAGCAAATGAAGCCACTTCCAAAGAAACCCCTTATTCCTGGGACTGTGGAGGGCCAATTCAAACAGCTACCATGGCAGCAGTGTCACTGTAGAGGCACAGCAGGGTGGCCATGGGGACAGGCAGAGCAGGGCCAGGCTGGACATGGTGGCTTTCCTCTGTTGGCATCCCATCTCTGGGATCCCCTGAGAGCTCTGGACAGGCCATTGGTGACACTGTGAAGGAGAGGAGAAAAAAGCCTGTGCTTACCCCTGAGCCAAAATTGCCTTTCTCCCCCTAGGAAAAGTTCTCAGGAGTTTTGGAGGAATGGTATAGGAGGATCATGCCATCAACTTGAGCCCAGATGAAAGAACACAGCAGTGCAAGCTCAGCCATGGATCCCAGCCAGCATGCAGGACCCTACAGATGAGGGAGAGCTGAGTGTGGGCCAGATACCAACCCATCAAGACATTCACGATCACAAAAGACCCACACCACCTCCTCCCAAGCACCATGAGACACTCTGACCTCCTGCATCAGTTCAGCGTGTCCAGGCAGCCTCAAACACACTGAATATATTCTCAGCAGAAGAGAGCCCCTGTTTTCAAGTTTTTAGCTTAAATGCACCATATAAAGGGTGAGCTTCACACCACGGTCCATGGGGGGAGATTAAGTTACTCAGCCCAAGCACCAATCCCACACAGGAGGTCACATTGGTCCTCCAGAAGTCCAGTGACTCAAGCAGAGAACAGGAGCTCCTTCCCCTGGGACAAGCAGTTCTTCTGAGCCATATGGGGACAAATTTACATATGTGGAGAGGGCAAGACAATGCCAGTGTGTCATTTCTGTGGCTCTGTGTCAAGGCAAAGCAGCTTGTCCAGCACTTTGGGACATGAGAAGGGGCAAACTCTGTTATCACAGCAAGCTATCCCAGGTGCAGGATGAGCCTCGTAGGGCATAACTGAGCAAGTTGTACCTCCCAGAGTAAAACTGAACAAGCCCTTCAGATACTGTGGCTTTGTGTGGCCCAGTCCTTTCCAGTCTACATGGTGGGAAGAAAGCAGACAGATTGAGGGTCTCATTGCTGACAAGGCAAAGGAAACTTACAGGAGCTGAATGAGAAAAATGATGCAGCATGAGTTGTTTAAAGCAAGGATCATCCTTATCCTTTGCTCTGCAACTCCTGTGGGGGAACATAATTACACAATTCTGCTACAGTACAAGGGACCACTGCTCCTAACTGGCCAATATAAGCAATAAAATGAGAGTCAAAACAACCAGTATGGCCATTTTAAGGAAACAGAATGAAATATAACTAATTTAGTCTGAATTATCAGTTGCTGTTTCCACAGTTTCCCTAATAATGGAATCATTTATCAAAAGAAATTAAAGAAGTCACATTTCAGAAGGTTTTATGGACATTGGATGAAAGAAGCCAAAATTTATATTAAATAAATTGTTGTATTAATAGAAGGGAATGGAGGGGTCATTTCTCTTTTCATCCCCACTTTCTGTGCATGCTCAGCCTTTTACCCAGAGGGATTATCTCTCTCTTTCCATGTTAACATTAAAACTGCATACTTCTCTGAAAGATACAATTCAGTGAAACACAAAGTATTGAGCTTAGTACAAAAGTAAACGGATGAAGTTCTGTGACCTCTGTATTTCATAGGGAACGAGACTGGATGATCTAATGAGCCCTCCTGGTCCTACTGGCTGTAACTCCATCAGTGAATGACTTTTTAGAAGGGATTTTTATTTTTGGATCCTCTGCAAGTCTTTTTGTATCTTTCCTACGAGATATGAGATTAAGGGAGACCAAGCTGAATTAAAGATCCATATAACAACAAATAAACAAAATTTTGCTGACAAATTGAGGGTATCATGGATCAGCAGTTTTATTATAGTCTCAGAGAGAAAAGATCAAAAGACAGATCAATGCATCAGCTTTTAGTTGGTTTTAGATGGCATGCTAAGGGATTAAGAACTCAAAGGGTTTCCCTTCAATCTCAGAGAGTTTCCAGAACATGTAACAGTTTTAGGTCAAATTATAATAATTAACTTGAGATAGTGTGTTGACTGGAGAGGAACTTTGCCAAAAACAATTTTGCACATCACTAAATACCAACATTTGAATTCAGAAGGGAAACTTGCTTTAGTTCTCCCACAAGTTTATACAGGTTCAACCATTAAAAGTGAGGCTGGTCTTTGCAAAAAAAAAGAGCTGAAAGTTGTAACGCTTCCAAAGTCAGATGGGGAGTCATCCCAAGAGGATGATGTATAATGTAGCAGAAAGAATGTTTAAAAACACATGGGATCATGCTGCTATGTGGATATCCATGGTGTCTAAAAAGTCTGATAATTAATTAGCAGCAGCATAGTTAATCAGTGCTTCTGTATTCTTTACAAGATCTTTAGGAAACTGGGAAACATAAATGCCAGGACTTATTTTTAGTAGGCAACTCATCTTTGATAATGAATAGCTGGACATCTGGCAGGAAAAGAAAATACTATCTCAGCCCAAAGTTGAAATTCTACATTCTTATTAAAGACCTGATGTATCTCAGCCAGGTGGAACGGCCTGGCCACAGGAGTCTCTGGGTGATACCAGACAACCTGCATTAGATAGAGAAATAGGCTGTATTAAGAGGAGAAACAGTTTTAAGGTCACATGTAGGTGTTTTTTTAAATAGAAAATATCCTTTTCCTATTGCTACATACCCTAATGAGCAAGCACAGGGGAGCTCAGATATCTGCATTGGCCAGACCTAACTTGATTCAATTTTATTTCAACCCACATTCCTCAAACATCCGGCTGTCAATACTTCCTATCACCCCTGCAGGCTGATTCACCCCTTTAGAGGAGACGAGGCAGCTGAAGAAAGTCATTTCATTAAAATAAAAAAACAACAATAAAACCCACAAGAAACCAAAAAACAGGCATCCAGCTCCAGCTTGAAGAATTAGACAGTCCAACAATTGCAGGGTCAATTCACATTAAGCCGAACAAAGAGCAGACGGCAACAAGAAGATGAGTTAAATGGCTCGGTGGCTGCTGCCTGTCCCTAATTCTCTGTTGACTTTCTGCAGCTCCTTGTCAGAGGGGGCTGCAGCATTTGACCCCCGTTTCCAGGCACAGGCAGCGGGCTGGGGACACATGTGGCAGTGCTAAATGGGGACTCCAGCGCTGCATGCCCCAGCCCTGCCATGGGTGACTGCCCTCCCCAGCCAGCCTATCAGCAATTTATTGCCTGTTCTCCATCGCCCAGCAAAGGAGCTGTCTCACAGATGCTGGCATTGTAACTCTTTCAGTGTCACCGTGGGGTTCTGCCCATTGTGTCCCCGCACAAAGGGGTGCCTTTCAGGGCAGCCGGGGAGTCGGGCTGTGCCGGGGCTCTTTGTTGGGGCTCCTCAGCCCAGGGTATCGCTGCCCTTGCACTCCCCTGCGCTGGAGGCAAGGCCCACAGAGGAGCTGGCAGGAAGGAAGGATTTTCTGCCTTTTGTGGGCTCTTTCTGTGCTATTTTTGTTCTCCAGGACAGCTTTTGTTGCCCAAGGTAATGATCCTTGGCCCTTATTCATATCCCTGCTTTTGTCCAGGGGCCTTTGTAGGCGATGGGCTGGGGGTGAAACCCTCCAGACAGCACCAGGGCCAGCCCCTGCTATGTATAGAGCTATAAATAACTAGCTGTGAGCTATCTCCTATGAAATCATCCTTGTCAGAGCATTGGCAGCAGGTTGTGCAAAAGGTTTCACCAAGGCGCAGCAGATGCATCCCAGCTCAGGAAAGCAACCCCAAAACACACCCCAGTGACCCCAGAGGTGACCCCAGGGTGATGGGCAGCATCCCAAAGGCTGGTCAGGACAAGGCTGTACCACAGCCATGGGCTGGTGTCCCCTGGCCTCCTCTGAGTACAGGCACACTCCTATCTGCAGGGAATGAAAACGCAGTTCCAGGAATGATATAAACCAAAGCAAAATGCTCCCCTCGAATTTCTGCTGATCCCCCCTGGGATGATGTTCTCTCCCCTTCTGAGTGCTCCTCCCCTGCTGGCTGCTAAGGGACAAGATAGCAGGAAACATGCACACAGTGGTCTTTAGGCACATTCATATGTAAGTATATAAAATAAATACAAAAAAGTAAAAACAGCTTCAGTCCTTAAAAGAAGAGGAGCTCCAAGGCCTCATCTTCCCCTCCCAGTGCCAGCACCAGTTGCATCCTCACCACACTGAAGCCAGAGATGCAAAACACAGGGGACAGCCCCCTCCTCACTGGAACCTCCTGGATATCCAGGACAAGTGCTGCTCTGGATCCCTGCACAGCTCTCAGAGCTCCCCCCGGGCTCCAGACCTGTGAACAGTTATACAGGTTCTCACATGCATACTGTTAAGCATATGTGTTTTTATTTTTTCAGGTTCAAGGCCTCAGAGTGTAAGCTCCGGAGGGTAGGGAGGCTCTGCTCTTCAGACATCTAAGCCACCACACCCACCTGTGAGGAGGAGGGATTTTTTTTTTTTTAAATATATATATATATTTTTTTTAATCTCCCATCCGTCAGCTCAACAGCAAAAATGGTGCCAAATGAAGTCTTTCCACTCATGCAATTTTTGTGGGCTAAAATTCACCATGTGTTTAACCACGACTCCTCGGCCAGTCCCTGCAGCACCCAGTTCCCAGGTGGTCCCCATCCCAGCACCAGCCAAGCCTGCAACTGCTTAGTTTCTAAGCTCAGAGCAGTCAGGCCAGAGTGGATACAGGCCAAATATAATATAGACACACAGAGGCCCATATAATATAAAATACATACACACACACACATATATTTTATGTATATGCATATACATATGTATATAAAAATATATAAACTTACACACAATGTGTGTGTTTAAAATAGAAACCCCTAACCAGAAAATAAAATATTTTACTGCAAAGTGAATGGATTTTTTTTAATGCTTAGAAAAATGTGTTAAAATATAACTAGAACATTAATGAATCCCTGTTCAGATGCTGATGAAATAAAGGGCTTCTTACTGACTGCACAAAAAATTTTTACTGTTTATTTATATCACTTCTAATAGGAAAATATCATTTGGAGTGAAATATTATACTTGCTATAGAATGGGCCTAAGTCTTCATGGCCCACCAAGGTGTCCTCAGCAGCAAACCTATGGCACAGAGGGTCCAGAAAACTCATGGCCTCACTAAATGCAAGCTTGAAAATCAAAACTGAACTGGGGCACACAAAGTTCACCCTTCTGGTGGGATCCTTTTGTCCTCATGAAACTGTGGAGCCAGGCAGTTTCCTCTGAGCCTGATCTGGTGAAAAGCTTTCCCTCCAGACCAGCCCCTTTTTTCAAGCTTTCCCTTTAGACTGGTGCCATCCACTAAGGAGAATTTCCTGGTCTGCCCACAGGCAAGGTGACCTCCTGGAGTAAAGTACTCCTCTGGGGGTCCCAAGCTGCTGTCCATGATGCTTTTGTTGGAAGGGAGGGACCACCCCTGTTTGATGGACAGAGCTGGTGGGGTTGGGAATCCAGCCAGGAAAGGGTTCTTGGCACAGGTAGGCTTTGAGATCTCAGACCTTCAAACAAAAGCCACAGATTGTGTGGGCAGGTTTCCTGAATCATTACACCCTGTTATTAGGGCTTTCAGCTGGGAAGGGGAGAGACCTGCACTGTTCCACTGGCAATTTAATTCTTTTATACAAATGGGAACATCTTTAAAAGTTTCAGAGTCTGGGAGAGGCTTTGAGAGCTTTGTTTGGATATTTCTTTGGGAAAAGCAAGTTCAAGTCCCATCAAGCAGAGGAAAATCACTCATGGGAGTCTCCCAGATCCCACATGGATACTTTATAGGCCTGGGCATGGGGAGAAGTGAGGAAAGCACAGCATTACTGCTTTCTCCAGCTCTTCAATGGACAGAAATTATTAACTCATCTTGTGCATCAGACCAAGTCCAATCTTTGAGCCTCCAGCCATAACAGACATCCCTAGTCCTCACAGAAGTAACTTCCAAAGAAACTTCTGTGCAGTGGTGAGTGTGATAAGAGTTCCATTAATCTTCCCCTGTGGTCAGTGACCAGAGATGGGCTTCTCCAGAAAGCAAGTACAACCCCTGAAGGTGCAAATTTCCCTCCAGAGGAGTGTGTGTCTCTTCTTGCTGAAGGCAGAGGGATCCCTGGCCACCAGAATACAAGGAACAGAGTGCAAGGAACATTCTCTGGTGCTGAAAAAAGATTAATCAAATGGTTTTGGTTGGAATTGAGCAATCCCAGCACCAAATCTCAGTGTTTCTTCTGCCCTTCACCTCATGAAATTCATTAATATGACCCTGTACAATTCCCAGTGCAGTGTGTGGATGTTTGGTTTTCCTGCATAAAGATTATTCACACACTGACCCATAACTGGTCAGAAGAGAGCATTAACATATGTAAAGGATTGAGCCAAGCCCTTGGAAGCTAATAGGAAAGAAAACAAACTAGTATGCTGACATAGCACTGTCATAAGGAGTAATCAAGAAAAAGAGCAATGTTAACGTGGCTTGAACAATACATGAATTATCTAATGCTGACACTGAAATGCCTGAAAAATGGTGGAGGAATCCCTTTTCCTCAGATTTCAGAAGATGGTACCCTGGTCTAGCTGGGATGGGCAGCCTCCCAGGACAGGACAGGACAGCAGAACCTTTCCAAGTCTGATGAGTAATTGGTTTTCACCACTGTAACAAAGAAAGCTTTCAGCATGTAGGTATAAGGATGGCACAACCTGAGGAGATAGAAGGAGAAAGCCAGCATGACCAGTCAAAACAGGCCAGTCTGAGTCTGTTATGGCAGATGTACCTGAGACCAACCAAAGGTGATTTGGAGATTCCTTGGGTAATCTCATGCAGCAAACCTAGCTAATGGCTGTGCTCTGGTTTTATGCAAGTAGTAATTAATAATCTCAGCTGCACTGAGGGGAAAAATACATTAAAATAATTTTGCTTTGTTCAACTTGGTCTAGAACAACAATGTAAATAGTGAGATTCCTCAGGGGAGAAGTTTTTTAAGCAAATTTACTGAGCACAGCTCACATCAATTGGGTTCCCCTACATCCCCAAGAGATCCAGGATCAGTAACTCAGGCTTTTCACCAGCAGTTCTTGCCAGGGACCAACATGTGACCAAGGGTGCAAGGAGAGCAAAGGTGTCTCAGCCATCAGTGGCTGGGTGACAGTCCCTCCATCAGCAACCACAGCAAACCCACTGAGCTGCTGGAAAGAATCTCACTCACTTCAGTGGTCTTTGGATCCTATCCCAAAGGGAAAAGCAATTTCCATCACAGAAATCTGCCAACCACTGAGCATTTTTATTGCTCCTTTGTTAAATGTGCTGCAAAGACTCACATAATAAAGTTCCAGAAATCATCCAGTATCAACAGGTTTCAGCTGGAGTGATTAACCAAAGCACAGGAACTTGGAGAGCAAGTGTATTAATGTCTCCTGGCCACTAAATCTTTCTTGCCAAGAAATAAAAGAGCCAAAAAAAGATAAATAATTAGGAAGTTAGAACAATGACTCCAAATCCCAAAAGGGGTTCACTAAATGTTTACAGAAGATAGACTGCAATGAAGGGATATTTAGAAATATGTCAGCTACAGCGCTTTGATAGCAGCAAATCTGTCTTGGCAGGGGAGGAATAGACTACACAGAGGAGCAGCAACAGCAGTCAAACAGGCAGAGGGCAAAATCCACAGTCTCAGGGATTTTGCAGTCCTGCAAACATCTACTATATGGGTCTAAATGTAAGATGGCATTAGACATATGCCTGAAATTTTGCATAATGAGAAACAAATTAAAAAGAATTGAACACATTGTGGAGCCATGGTGTTGCCTTTCAAGCCAGCTGGGACCATCCATGCAGCTGATGAAGCAGAGACTCTCCTTGAGAGCAGCACTGCACATAGCTGCTGCTGGAGCAAATGCTGGGTAGCAGGAACCCAGGGCAACTTGTACCAGTGCAGCCCTGGAAAAAGAAAACAGATTCTGGACCTTGCTGGTCTCTTTCATATTAAAGGGCATGGGACAAACACAACACCTGAAGTGCTTTGATCAGTGTCACCTCTGACTACACAGTAAAGTCAATTTTTACAATCATTTTCACATATTTGGGCCAGTGCAACATATCCAGGGCTGTGATGCTTTCCAGTCCCTTCTCTTGCCTGGCTGCAGCCCACTGGTCTATTACCATATGTTACTATATTGAGCTTTGCAGACCATTGCAAACTAAGCACAGGACAAGCTTACAGGAGTGGGTGGAGGATGCAGGGCCACTTTACCTATCCAAAAAGTCAAGACTTACCAGCAGCAATCTTGTCACGCGTGTTGCTCTGCCTATTGCATCTCTCCACCCCAGCTGTGCCAGGCACCATGTACAGAAGCTCAAGGCATCTATCAGAAGCACAGCCAAGCAAACACACACACAAACATCCCCGTGCCAAGAGGCTGATAATGGTTTTTTTTCTCTCTCTTCTATGGTTTCCAGATCCAGTTGGCTCTGTTTCTATGGGAGTCTTAATTTTTCTGATTTTCAACACTGCAAACCCTGTCTGAAGCCTGTTAAACTATTTCCATACATGCCAAGACTCAAATGCTGGTCACAGCAGTAAAGTGTGGACTCTCAGGAGAGAAAGAAGATAGAAATGAGTTGTATTAAATTCTAACAGGGAGCTTCAAGGAGTCCTCTGGGCATGGATCCATGAAGCTTGCTGCACCCCAGCCCGACCAACCCTGTTGGTGTGCCCCATCATATCCTCCCAGAGCAAGCAGTCCCATGCTCTCTAGTTAAACTGGCCAGACAAGGCATTTTGATCTGTTGTAGCCCCTTCAGCCACACAGACCTCATAGCTGGTGCTGGGAATTTCTGCCAGGGACTTCAAAGAGGGCAGGATTCAACTCATCGTTTGAAGCCCAGCCCCATTCCCTGTCCTTAGGCAAGTGGAGGAGCCATGAGAACAGCTCAGAAACCTCAGCTGCTTCAAAGCACATCTGCCTGCCCTGGGAATTAAGAAGTGCCCTACAAACACATCTCCCCCCTGCACCTGCAAGCAGTGGAGACCCTGAGATTTTGTGCTGCCTGAGACAAGGTGAGTGCCCATGCCCTGTTTTCCAATTGCACAGTCCTCAGCTGTTTGAGTCCCTCCTATTCCACATCCCATCCCAGCTCTTCCCACAGAAGCTGTGCCAGTGCAAAGGCTTTACCTGAATAAAGGCATAATCCTGTCTAGGATGCACGGCCTGACAGCTCAGCTTCCCTGAGAGCAGTGGTGGAAAAACATCACAGAAATATTTTAGTAACAGTATGGCAATCTCCTTTCAATTAATAGTTTATTGCAGTAATTTGGCCTGTTTTGCTGCTTGTAGGTTGTCAGTATGAGGTCACTCTCCCCCAAAGGGGCTCGTAATTCAGATGTTTTCCCTCCATGCAGTGTTCCTTCTCACATCCTGTCCCACCCAAGCGTGAGGTCAAGCAGCGTCCTCATTTCCCTGGGAAGTCCATGGGAGCATTTTACAAATGAAGTGATATGATGCCTAAAAATCCAAATAAAACAGGACAAGGGGTTGTCTCCCAGGCCTGGGCACACAGGAGAGGCTGGACAAGTGAATATTCTCCTCATCCCAAGAGGATGAGTTTTGGGAACAGCTCTGTGCTCAGGTGTTCCCCAGATGTGCCAGGACACCACCTTGGCAAGACTGAATTAATGGAGACCAAACATGTGCTGGGGCATTTGCTCACTGAAGCTGTAGAATGGTCACAGGCCAGGACAATCGGCTATTCATGTCCACCAGTGGCCATGGAGCAGTGGGACCTGCCCATGCTGACCTCATGCTGCCAGGTCAGTGCATGATCTGTCAGAGTTTAGAAAAGCAAAGGCACCACATTTTCTGTATGAAAAAGGCCCAAAGGAAGTTCTGAAGGAGTCTTGAGACACTTAATGACTTCTTGGAGGAGCTGGTCCAGGATGCCACTGCATGAGGCAGCAGGTGGCCTTGGGGATATCTCCCTTTTGTCTCTGGGACTCTCTTCTCTGTCTGCCCAATGAGAAAAACCAGCACATTCCCTTCTCACAGGGGTTGTTAGAGCTGTACATCAAAGAACATGAGGTGTCCAGGCACTGTGAGGATGGGAACCACGTGAGCACCGTACCTGAGGTGGGAATGAAAAGTAAGGCATTTTCAAGCAGAAATAATCCAAGTCATTTTTGTCATCTCCAACTTCAAAGATACAAGCTCCAATATTGTCTGCTTGGGAAGTGGAAAAACATTCTTCTTGTCCAGTACAGATCCATGCCAACAGCAGGCAAAATTTTGGCCTATTGAATTAACATAGTTTTTAATTAAGACTCCAAATTTCACCCAGCTTGGTTTAGGGCATGTCTACACAGATGGGAGCAGACACACACAGGCTCCTCTGTCTGCCTTCCAAACCAGCCTGACTGAGCTAGCTTCAGCATCACACCAAGCTGGCTATTGAGGGGAGTTAAAACAGGCTCCTGACAGGCAGGGTGGAATTTTTAAGCCTAGCACTACATGAACATGGCTTCATGGCTTCTTGATGAAGCTGGCTTTTGCCCAGTTGGCTTGCAGAGCAAGAGAGTTCACATCTGTTTGCATCCATCCATCCAGGCATGTCCTTGTATGCCTGTTTGCAAGTTTACTAAATATCTTTTTATTTGCCCACCCACTACTGGAAGTATTTTCATGACAGCTTTTAGGAATTGCAGTTTTCCATTTTGCTGTTCCCTTGTACTGCACAAAGCCAAATTATTGTGGTGTTCACAATAATCAGCAAAAAATCAGGAATAGAAACATATATTATTATAACAGCATTAAGCAGTAACAAATTAATTACATTTTACAAATGTTTTTGTTACTGATAATCACAGGTGTTATTTACAACACAGGTTATGTTTCATATGGGGGTGTATACAATGATCTATTATTTTGTAATATTCTTCTAAAAATAGCACATTCATCAGTACTGACTTCAATAAAATACTCAACCAGGGTCAAATCTACAAGACATGGAAATATCCATAGAATGGATGCAGTCACAGGAAAACAAACTATTCCCATTTCATCTGTTTTAATGTTCAGCCAAGTTCTGGATGAAAACACACATGAAACAGAGCTGAAACAATCTCAGCATTTACTATGATGAATCTTCAGCACAGGCCATGGAATTATTCAGAATCAACCCAGTCACCAGGAAGGAATCCTCTGGACATGAATAATAGGAAGTACACGTGTACAGGGGAAAAACCTTTTTAGAGGAACACAAATAATTCAAAATTTGCAGGGACATAATTTACAATGAATGAAGTAATTTACTCAGGGAAGGAGGAAATTTGCAATAATTCATTTGAAGTGGCTTTCTTTGCAAAAACACTGTCCAAGATTAGGCTTATCAGAGGCATTCTTATAACTTGTGTGTGCAATTGAAGCAGTCTGTGGAGTACAAGCTGGCAGTTATTCTGACAGAAAACATGCAAGCAAATTAAATAGATTTAACCATTTGCTGTCCACTGCTGGAGTAATGTCAGTGCTCTTTGTGACTCTCAACCAAAGTTTTTGCTAATGACATTGGTATTTTGATACTATTGCCAAGAAAAGGCAAAATTATTGCTTCTACACAAATAGCACTGTCACTAAAGAGAGAAACTATGAGGAGAGGCTGTTGGGGGAAAAAAAAGCCTAGGACCAGAAAAACACGCCTAGTAGCACTATGGCTTTCTTCTCAACAGCAGCATTTGCAGTCCTTTATTCAAGGCAGTCTCATAAATCCAAGCACATTGTCGTTCCCAGAGTACAGCAGCTTTCAGAGCTGTTTTGTGAGCAGGAGATTGGGTGGATTTGCCAGTAAAACTGGAATGTTTTGCTGCTGGTGTCAGTGCCAGAGAGCAACAATGTGCACAGCCATCAGGAAAGACATCACAATCAACCTTCAGCCCTTACAGCAACACAAATAGGAATTGCAAGAGTGGATCAAAGCAACATCCAGCCTGTTACTACTGTTGAAACAAAACAGATGTTTCATACAATGAGAAACAGAACAGGGCCACCAAAACTGTCCTGTGTTATATTCCTCTTGTAGCCCATTTCTCTGCTGTGTGCCTGTACTATTCAGCCTAACAAGACCCTCCAAAATCAATAAGAAGCCTGCAGAACTGACCCTGTTGGAGATCTCCCTCCACCCTCATATACTGTGGGGACAGGAGGTAGGAAAGGTTAATTGCTTGAGCATCTGTGTAGGGGCAGGAGGTGTTTCTGCACCACCAAATCCTGAAACAGCCCTCAGGCTCAGAAAGACAGGGAAAATGAGATCTGCTCTTCTCTCATATTTGCTATGGTCCACTTCTTGGAGCTTAATCCAAGCTCTTCAGAACACACAAGGAAATAAATTAACAAGGCTGGACACTGCAGCTGCCAAAACAAAAGTTTATTCCACAGTCATGAGAATTAAAATTACTCATGGGCTCAGCCAAAATCTTCTCTTAGCAGACAAATTTTCTGATCATCTGTAGAGGAAAATACCCCAGTTATAGAGAGGACTGTAACTAAACAGTTATTCAGGTTTGGCTGGAAGGATTTGGTCTGCAGAGAGTATTGATTCTTGTTTGGAGTTGATGTGCCTTACAAGACTGAGGGTTTGAAGGGCTGGGGGGGAAGGTGAGCAAGAGGACTTGAGACAGTTAAACCACAAGATGACCAGGGGAACTGCTCTAGATACTGACCAAAGCTTAAGGTGAAGTCATGCCTCTTACTGGGATATCCAGCGGGTTTGATGAGTTTCAGCTTTTGGCCTGGGACACAATAGTGGATGCAAAGGAATGAAGAGACACTTGCTTAAACCAACTTTTCCTTTGAGGAACCAACCCCATGGGTGTCTTCTGGGAACACTAAGTATCAGTGGCATCTGTATTCTCATTAGCTTCACTGTACCTTCAGTCATGTCCTGTATCTGTATTTCAGCTGCATATCCCGTGCAGGCTGAAGCCCACACAAGCCCAAGCTCAGTTAAGTCTGTCCTAATTGCACAGACTCCAGCTCACAATCAGGTTCAAGACAAGTTTTGGGGAGCAAAGATTCCAATGTGTAACCACTCTCAGCACAGGCAGCCTGTCCAGTGTGCTATCCAATCCAATCTTTTATTCCTCCATCAAGGTTAATCAGTCTTGAGGACCTCAATAGCACTTGCCACTCAGATGACTAGAAAATATAAATCAGTCTGCTGTAACAGAGCAGTAGGACACATGTTCACAAACATTCAGGTCTTGTAGCTGCCATATAGAGGTGCATGCCCAGGTAAAGTAACAATCTGGGCTTTGCTCATAATTTGTTCCCTGCACCAAAGGATGGTCTGGCCTGTCCTGCCTCTCAAGGGACACAGGATGATATCTATATCTGAGGATATCTGTAGGGCTGTTGGATGCATCCTGCCACATCATCTTTGTTCCTGTGGCCCAAGCAATGGGAGCTGATCCAGACACACTCTCAACTCCTTTGCCACATAAAGGGACATGAAAAGAGAAATGCAGACAATGTTGTTTCCACAGCACTCCCACAAGCTTTTGCAAGAACATGCTGTAAGTAACTGTTAGTTTGGATTAGTTCATCAAAAGACCTTTGTAAGGTGCTCATTCTTTGCACATCAATAAAGAATGGCAAGAGGTGGATTATTTTGATGCTGTTTTTCTTTTTGAGTTTGATGTTTGTCCCCATGAGCACCTAAGTATGGTGGGAGCTGCAGGTTCTGCAGATTTTCCCACCTTATAGGTAGGTGAGCAGGTATTTGTTGTCAACTATCACCCAATCCACAACTGCCTTTCCTTGCTGCCTCTCAGAAAACCTCATCTGTGCCTTGTCTCCCTACGGTGTCTTGCAGTGATATCTCTGACATGCTGCAGTTATTACACTGCAGAAACAATTCTGTCCTTTTTGGAACTGAATGTGGCTCCACATCCACCATCAGGCTCCACACAAATCTTCCTCCAGGATTAATTGCACTAGAAAATACCTGTTGGCAATTTTCTGTCTGCTGTCAAGCTAGAAAGCTTTACCACAGTTTTGTCAGGAAAGTCTTGCCCTTCCATCCATGGACTCTATCCATTGCAACCACCCTGCCCTATCCCATCCAGGCAGTCCTCTCCAGATCAGAAAAGATATATGATACTCACAACTGGAACACTCAGAGGTTTTTTTTTCCATACTCCACAGTTGCCAAAATAAACTCTCTATGAGATAGAATAAAAAAAATTACTACCAGAGTGAGTTATGCTCTGATTGCTGCATTCCTCTCAGCTTTCCCTCGGGCTTGCTTGTGCACAGCCCTTCGAGGAAGGGCTCTGCATGCCAAGTTTGTTTGTGTACCCTTTTCAGGATTTAACTCCAGCAACACCTTAAGGCAGCTCATGAATGAATGGGTGGATTAACGAATACAAAATATGAGCAAACACAGCATGCTCAGCACAGCTCCTGATTTGCTTTATCTCACACTTGTTGGGCCAGGCTGAGGGGCAGGGGGATGCATTTGTGATCCACCAGGCTCACGCTGTATGAAAGCATCCACCTTCCTATTTTTGAATTCCCCACTGTTTCATTTTACTGAGATTTTCCTTACTTCTCTTTGCCTGCACTGAAAGGAAAACCAAAAGCTCCCTCATGATCATGATGCTCCCTTTTCATCATCTTCTTGCCAGGGTGAGTCTCCTCAGCCCCTCTCCAAGGCATGTGGCCAGCACCCTGAGCTGTGTGCTATATGAGGCCACACTACTCATCCCACTCACATTTTCTGCCTTTAGTCCCTCATTCCCTTCCCTCACCTCTATTTGTTTTCTCAACTGATGAAACACATAGAGCAAAGCTTTTCCTCACCTACAACTCTTTCCTGGTTAAAGCAGTCACTGAAAACACTTTACATGACCTGCATTAAGCAGAGCTTCTCACATCATCATATTCAGCTTTTTCATTCCTGTGGCTTTAGTCACTTTTTCAATAGTTGCTTCACCTCTCTACATGTTTAGAGATCTGGCTGACTGGTTCATTCATTCCCCAACCATCTTGGTGGGTTTTCTTATGCTGTAGGGCAATCTGGGCCACACTTTGCCTCTCTGGGGTAACATGGTGAAGGATCCACAAGTTCTCACTGCTCTTGGCATCTCACTCTCAGCTCCCCTGGGAACTTCCAGCCATACAGGGGCTTTTTGGACAATAAACTGTGTTTTAGTGGTTTGAAAGACCATCCTATAGAGAGATGTCCCAGGTGTTTCTCTCTTCCACAGGCCTAATGTCCTGTGGACCACTCTTATGACCCTATATTCATTATATTTTATAGATACCTCCTACTAAACTCATGATTCAAAGCCTAAGGATTGAGGACATATAACCACCCTGTCCCTTCAGCAGGTTCAATACAGGACAATTTATAAGGGCAATGCCCTGGCACCAAGCAAATACTAAAATCTACTTTGTGCTGGGCAAGAATAGCCTGTTACCACATGGATGTGACAGTCACTCCCTTGTCATGGCAAGGTGACCTCCTTAGCCCTCTAATGCACCTAAATATGACACCACTTTTCTACAAACAACTCAAGGAGCCAACTGGAAAGGCATCAGCTTCCTGCTGCCCTTCTTTGCTGCCACATCTCCATGCTGTGCCCAGGCTGCAGGTACAAGGTGCAGTTGGGCTGAAACAGAACCTGGAAAGTGGGACTGTCTGGGACAGATCCCTTGGGAATACTCATGTCAGGCCCTTCTCAGTACTTCTGCCTGCAAGGAAGCGACTTTTGATATGGTTCACAACACAAACTTGCATCTCTCCATGAGTTGACCACATCCCCTACCTCCCATTCTCACTTCCAGCTATTTATTTGCCCCAAATAACTTCCATGGCTGGTAGGGGAAAGGTGGGACAGCTGTGGAAAGTAAATCTCCCATGGCACACTGAGAGGGTGCAGACCTGTTAGCACTGCCAGGAGCTCATTTCTACAGGTTGTGCATACTGCCTGCCCACACTCTGCCAATTTATTAATTAAAACCTGTGTTCTGCAGAAAATATTGGTCTTGCAGCTGGGATTGGGTGCTGTGTCCAAGCCAGGCAAGGGCTCTGCTGCCCCAGATTCCCTAGCTGTGGGCACTTGCTGAAGCAGAGGAGTGGATTACCCAGTCTAAGAATGAAATTGCAGCTCACCTGTCCCCAGGGCTGGTTCGGAGAGACAAATCCTCCTTTCTCCCTGAATTTGCCTTGAGCAGAGGGTTGCCTGCTTTAATGGGGAAAATGGCTTTAATGGTTCATTAAAATAGTTCATGTCCTCTAAAGTATTAGGGTAGTTGTAACCTCAAAGAATGACATATTACTTTTCCATTAAATACCTTTATGTGTTATTTTTAGGAATGGACAGTACAACCTATATAAAACTTAAACTGCACGAACATCAACTTTCAGAGTGGAAAGAGGACAAGTTTCTGAGCACACCCAGAAAAACACTCTCAAATGAAATGGAAAGGCACTGGGTTGTGCAAGCCCTTGGGAATATCCTGGATATCCAGTCACCACAGGGTAAATATGAATTGGAGCAGAGATCAGTTTTACCTGATCTGTAAAGATCAATCAAATGAACTCCTGAAATAATTCTGAGCTTTGAACACGAGATAATGAGAACCAAAGCAAGCATTTTATTCCTCAAAGCTCATTTCCTTCAGCCAGCAGATCTTGCCAGCAGAGTTGCACCTGTAGTGTCAGTGGCTTTGCTAATAACAGTTAAGAATCCATTCTTGAAAAACAGCAAAAAAATTTCAGCTGATAAAAAGCTCCTGCTTATGAAAAAACGTACCTTGAGCAACAGCAAAAGGAGCTCTGAAGATCAAAATAGTGGTTTAGGAGCATGATCTGTGCTGAAGCAACTCTTGAAGTTGTCAGGATTCTAAGATTTGCAAAGCTGAACTAATTGAGGTATGTGACAGCACAGAGAGGCAAATCACTGTCACTCCAATGGGCACAGGGGGGTTACCTGAGGTGTTGAAATGGCTGAAACTGTCAGAAGACAGAATACAGTTCACAACCCTGCATTTTTAGCCATTAAATACAGCAGTCATGCTACTACCCTGGCTCTCTCTGGTATGATAATTGGATCGTGATATTTGCTAGTGGGCCTGACTTCAAGAGGCAAAATACATCCCAAGTTTCCAGTTGTAACTATTTGCAATCTGGGATCCAAGCAGGTGCCCCTTAGCAAAGCATCTTCCTACAAACCAAGTAAGAATGTTCCCACCAAGCATGTTTAATCAGTGTGCAAGGGACTGTATAAAAGGAAAATTAGAAACTTAACCAAGGCAAACAAAATGAATGGCAGATAGAAAATAAAAACAAATATGAAGGTCTAGTTTTACGTATCACTGGAAAATTCCACCAGCTCAAATGTCAAGATCTGTATATAAATTCAGTGTAAGTAACAAGGGGCTGATTTTCAAGCCTGCTCTCACTGTTTTTACCATCGCCATTTGAGCATCTTTTATTGGGTTTAAAACTATGGCACTAGGAATACAATAAGCTCATGAAATTAATTCTGACTGGATTAGATATACTAGAAAATATACCTGGTGCAGACATAAATCTGTTTTATTACTGCAGAATGACATTAATTTTATTTTAATGCCCACACACACACACCAGTGCCTTGCTGAGCCTCAGAGCAGGAAGGGAGTTAATGCCAGTTCTGATGCAATCAGGGACACAGGCTATTATTCAACTTTTTACACCATGTGAACTAAACTCACCAGTCATAGAAATAGTTGGTTTGGAAGGGGCCTTTAAAGATCATCTCCAACCCCAGCAATCAAATTCAGTTCTGTGTCTCTTCTTCCTCACTGACATGCTACTGGTAGATACAAAGCAAACTTTTGGGTTGTACTGACAGAAATGAGCTTTAGCAGTGCCTCAGGACTGCCAGATCTCTTTGGGGCACCACAGATCAGCTCCTGTCTGAGATGCATCCAAAGGAGAAGGAGTACAGGCACAGGGAAATTGGGTGAGAATTCCCTGGTGTTAGTCTTTCTAATATAAATTACAACAATCTAAAAAATCCTGAGCAATTTATGCAATTCTCAAGTCAGAGTTTTGGCTCATGGAACCTGCTAGCTTTGCAGACCTGAAAACAAAATATGAAGATAAAACCTTCAAAAACTCATGAGGCCAAAAAGAACAGCAATAGCTCATTAAATCAGGCACACACTTCACTGTGTAAAACCAGCTGTGTCTGCTCTATCAACATTCATTGAAGGAATCATAGGAAGTAATAATGGGAGAAACGTTTCCTATCTGTCGTTAGATGCAGAGATTATTTAATAATGTTAACTTAAACAAGTTTACACACATTTGTGTGCTTTTTTTCCCAGTTTGAAAACAAGCCCAGAAAAATTCATCCCAAAAGCTGAAAATTGTAACAAATTGCTAACCAAGTCAGAATGAAAACCATTATATAACTTTATCTTTGTTATGTTAATTTACAGCTACTATTCCCTTAGGCCTAGCAGAATGCCAAACTCTAGTCTCTTATCAGCCTTTCCCCAGGACAAGAGGCTCCTGTGGTCCCTCATATTTAGATATCATGCAAAAGTAATACTGCGAATTTTGGTTCAATTTTGAAATCCTGGGTCTTCAACTCCTCTTCCTGTAACATGGTTTAGAAGAGCAAGAGTCACCAGACTGACATTGTGTAACAATTGTCTTTCCCTGAATTCATGAGCCTCGAAGAGATGTGTGGGCACACCAAGGCATGGTGTGAGGAGCTGCATACAGAGAGGAAAACTGCACCAGTCAGAAGTATACAGCATGTTATGGATCTACTATATATTTATATTAACATTTTAACAAATAGATTTTGTGATGTAAACAGCCATGAGGGGGAAAAGGGAGCTGGTTAAATTCACAGAATGACTAAGTTGAAAGAGACCTCCAAGATCATCGAGTCCAACCCATGCCCTGGCACCTCAACTAAACCACAGCACCCAGTGCCACATTGAGTCTTTTCTTAAACACATCCAGGGATGGTGACTCCACCACTTCCCCAGGCAGACCATTCCAGTACTTTATCATTCTTTCCATGAAAAACCTTTTCCTAATATCCAACTTAATTTTCCCTTGGTGCAGCTTGAGAGTGTGTCCTCTCATTCTGTTAGTTGCTGCCTGGTGAAATCCACCCAAGGGGCCACATTCATGGAGAAAAGCAAATTCTGGTTGATCATAACCCTACTAGTGCATTCCCAAAGGCTTACCCACCTCGCCCTTCCTTGAGGGAATTTTCCCATGCACATTTTCTGGGCTCCTCTTTCCTTCTCCACCAGAAGCCTCCTGTCCCACTCGCTGTTCCTCCCTTCTCTGGCAGCAGCAGCAGAAGCACTTACACCTCTAGGATGAAGGTGATTTGCTCCAGGTGTAACAGGGATGCACAGACCCCAGCCCCACCCTTCACCCACCACCTGATACCCAGCAGAGACAAAAATGCTCTGGGTTCACCTTCTTGAAGGCATTTCTCCCCAGAAACTCCTACCAGGTGTTTCTAATTTCTTTCTTTCCTCACTGTGCACTTTATGTGCACACATTTGTATTCATGAGAAATGAATCAAAGTGTCTGTACTGAGCAAGGCCTGAGTGAGAGGGGAGAGAAGGGCAGGTGTGGAGCAAGACCACAGTGCCTCACCATCCAAGGGGGCAGAGAGTGAGAGGGGACTTGAACATCTGCTATTCAGCACCGTGGCTTCCTCCTGAATCTGCAATTTACTTGGTGTTGTGTGGGAATTCCCACAGGACACATTTTGGAAGGGTTAGTGAACAAGTGTGAGCAGCTGTACATACTCACGTTGAAAGATTATCCTTTCCTGTCCAGGACTTTGTACATATTTAGATTTAACTCTATCTCATCACCACCTCTCTGCTATACTGGCATCCCTCTCTGGCTTTAAAATAACCATTGACTGTTGCATAAACACTGGGTGGATTTTTTGCAAGCAGTTTAACTCATTTTCCTCCTTTTATTTGTACCTGTTGAACACAAGAGAGTTACCCCCTATGTGCAGGTTCTCAGCAGGTACCTGGCCCCATCTGTTTGGAAACCCACATGCACAAAATCCAGCTCACATGCACTCAGCATTGCTCCAGCCAACACCTCATGCAGTCTCTGAGTGCTCCTTCCAGCTGCTCCTCCTTCCCTTAAGCTGAAGCATTGCCTTTTTCCTGCCCTTCACTATGAGCTCCTGGTGCAAACTGGCTCATCAACCAATTACTCTTCCTGCTGGTTACCCCTGAATAGTTGTGTTGCCAAATTGACAGCCAGCTATTGCTCATCCAAAGCGTGTCTCTGTGTCTCTCGGTCATTAAAGACCTTTAAACAGTTTCTCCATCAATCCCCAATGCCAGATGAAGGGTTGGGTTGTTCTATTTACCCTCATTTCAACAACCTACCCAGGACCACCAAATGACCTTCAGCTGTGATAATGCCACAATAATGGCAGCATTTGGAACTCCACACATCTTAAGAGCAAGGAATGAAGACTTAAAATTGACCTAATATTTTTTCACACTGCTGTAATCACACTTGTATCTCTGTGTATCTGGGACTGAACAACAAAGTATCAAACCCTAGATATTTTGAATAGTATAGACTATTTCAGTTGGAAGGGACCTACAACAACCATCTAGTTCAAGTGCCTGACCATTTCAGAGCTGATATCTGATTGTGTGCTTCTTTTTTTCCTTTAAAGCCACTTGAACAAAAATTACAGCACTGTATTCTCTACTACACTCTCATCTTGCAAACACTTCACAGCCAAGCCCAAGAACATTTCAATTCCCATTACCATTGAGCATGTGCTGTGCCCACAGTGGGCTGAATTTCATACAATCATAGAATACTTTGGGTTGAAGGGACCTTAAAGACCATCTTATTCCAACCCCCAGACATGAGCAGGGACACCTTCCACAAGACCAGGTTGCTCAAGGCTCCATCCAACCTGGCCTTGAACACTTTCAGGGATGGGACAGCCACAGCTTCTCCAGGCAACCCATTCCAGAGCCTCACCACCCTCATAGTAAAGAACTTCTTCCCCAAATCTAATCCAAACCTGCCCTCTGTCAGTTTAAAGCCATTCCCCCTTTTCCTATCATGCCATGGCCTTGTCAAAAGCCCCTCTCCAGCTCTCCTGGACACCCTTTGGGTACTGGAAGGTGCTGTCACATCTCCCCAGAGCCTTCTCCAGGCTGAACAACCCCAGCTCTCTCAGCCTGTCTCCATAGCAGAGGTGGTCTAGCCCTTGGAGCATCTTTGTGACTTCTTCTAGAACGTGCTCCAAGAGCTCCGTGTCCTTCTTACGCTGGGGGTGCAGAGCTGGATCCCACCTGAGATCCAGGAGGGAACTCAGCTGAGTGGAGTAGAGGGGAAGAATCAAATTGGGCTGTACATTGTGTTTATGGACTTTAAAACAGCATTTTGTAGGAACTGTGGGAGGTGAGAGCCAGGCAGAGGACAAGACACAGTGTTCCACATTTAATCCAACAGCTCCTGGTGCTGGAGGGCACAAAAAGAGATGTTTCACCCCAAATGCATCATGGTCCCCAGGAATCCCAGACCTCTGGGGGTCCAGCAGGGCACAGGTACATGTGTAGCAGGGGGCTGGGACCATCCCACCCTGAAGCCCAGGGTGTAACATGAGATAAACATCACACAATCACAGTAATCCTGGGAATTTGTTCTGGTTTACTCACACGAAGTGACTGGGCTGCACTTGCTCTTGCTGCAATTCCCCATAACAGTGGAGGATTTGCTGCACAGCAGGGTTTGAGCTTTAATGAAGGAGCAACCCCAAGGCCAGCCTGGGAACAGCACAGTCTGCTGGTCTTTAATTTGTACAGAGTCCCGTGCCAAGCAGCACGAGGAGGGAGAGTGGATCTGCCTGCCCCCATGAGAAAGATCTGCCTTGCTGAGGAATAACCACATGAATATTCTCAAATTTTAAACCAAATTCTAAACAGGATTCATCCTCTCTCACTCACACACATCTACCATTCCATTTAATTTTTACAATTTTTTCTTCTGCAAAATATACAATAAGGCAAAAAAAGTTATAGAAAGAGGTTTTTCTTAAGAAGCCAAAGCTGTGTCATTTCCTAGATTGCATTCTTTTCTTTCTCTCTCCTATTTCAGAAAAAGCCACTTCTTATCCCTGCTGCTGCCAACCTCCTACTTACAAGAAAATTAATCCAAAATAAACTCATTAATTCCAGTGAAGATACATTGGAATTATTTCAATATAACTCCAAGTATAAATTTTCCCTGATACTCCTTAACCACTCCTTAACAGGATTCCCGTTATGTGCTCAGATTTCAGTTTCAGTCTGTCCAGCACTCTTAGTAGCCCAATCAATGTCAAAAAAACTCAGTTATACTAGAATTTAAAGAAGAAACAAAGGCATTGCACTGCCTTTTCTCAGTTAATAGAGAGAGTTAAGGGGTAAATACCAATATTTACCTGAAAGAAAGTGTAAGCCTTTTATTTCCTTCAACCTTTTTAATTTAAAAAGAGATATTCATTAATTCATTAAAAAACCACAAGCCAAACAAAAAAAACAAACAGAAAAACAAAAACAAACAAACAAAAAGAAATCCCAAACCACCAAATCAAAACAAACCAAGAAATGAGAGTCTATATAACAGCCTTAGATTTTAGCTTTATTTCCTGGCTCATGGTGGATAGTGAAAGAAATGTTATTTTTTGAGATACAGGTTCTACATTTCTGTATCCTCATTTTAAAAACATAGCTATAAAATGGAAACATTTCCATAATAGTCACATTCTCAATAAGAGGGTGTTAATTAAAGGCTTTAAGTTGTTACTTTTAACCTTTATAATGAAAATATATTTTAAAAAATCAAAGGTAATCATCCACATGACCATTCAATCTAATATATTCCATTTATATAATTCTGAAATTTCCTGTAAGAATACTCAGACATGTTATTCATTCCCATGTTGGCAGAGGGCTCTGAAGCCCTCATTTAGTTCTCTTGTGTAAAAGATTAGGTACTGAAATTTGTCCTAGTTTTTATTTATGAGCACAATGCACTGCAAAGCACACAGGATACCAGCAACAGCTGCATTTCAGCCACATGTGATCCCTATGGAAATTGGGATTGCTTAGGAGGACATGTACCAACACACAAAGAGGATTTTTTCTCCCTAATTACCCTCCCGCATGAGGGAAGGCAGGGTGTGTATATCAGTAAATCTCTGAAGTTTGGAGGAGAGGTAATACCCAGGATTAAAACTGTTACAGACACGTTATTTCTTGCCATACAATGTGGAAATATCAAAGTTCACACCCTGTTTTTTTGGAAGATCAAACCAAGCGGATGGCAGACCTGCCTGGCTAAAAAGAGCAGGTTTGGGATTCATGCTCACTCACATGCTCACTACACTGAAGAGCTGGAACTGCTTTTATCCACCAATTTTTAATTCTTCCAAATTATGTCTATGACCTAATAGAACAGCAATTGGAAGGACATTGCACCACAGTGAGGATGAGGAAAGTGGAAACATCCCTGTGAACAAGACACCACAGTGAGGATGAGGAAGATGGAAATATCCCTCTGAATGAGTGGTGGGTGTTTTGGGACATGCCCTCAAAGCTCATTCCCTGGTGCTCCATTGCCAGCCCTGCTCTTCCCAAATCCCACCCAAAGCATGGGGACAGCTGAGCATCCATCACACACAGCATTTCTGCATTGTACTGTGCAACCCTTCCCCAGTCTCAGAGAGTTTTATTTCCTCTTCCCCCAGCTCAGGACAGAAGAGCAGGGAGCAAGAGCATGTGATCAATGGCCTCTTGCGTCAAAATCTGTAAGCTTATGTCATTAAGGCCTTGGTGCATAAAAAGGTCCTCCCTAAAAGACTGTGAAGCCTGACTGACCACCAGAGTGTGTCCCCAGAGCCACTGTTAGTGCTCTTGTTTTACATTCATCATGGTGGCACATGTGATGAACAGCTAAATGCTCAGTTTTGGCTGGTTCATCTGTCACCTATATCCATTCTCCACTCTTTCCCTAAGAGCTTGAGGGTAAGGTGAGCATTAGTCCATAGAACATGGCTGTGCAGAGAAATCCACATCCATGGAAGTGCTGGGTGTGGTGGCGGAAACTCTCTGAAGTTCTCCTGGAGCACAGTCTCCCCACCTCATCATGACATGTCTCTCAAATATCTAAGAGCTTAGGTTGAGTGGGATGTCCAAATGTGAATATTAGTACTGATCCCTGTTTGAAACCATATTCCTGTCCCAGTCTGCTTTCATGATCTTGCCAGCTTTGCAGGAACCAGAATTCTAAGGAAGGCCCCCCAGTGGTGTTTGGGGTCAAGCTGTGGGATGGAGTTGCTCTGACATGTCAAATCCTCCCAGAAAATGAAGAGACACCTTTATTCTTTCTTTTAGTCTAGGGTATCTGTAGGGCTCTCTTGTCCTCCTCTTTCCCTTCCCAACCCCCTGAACCTTCACTGGCAGGACAGGTCATGCTGCCTCGTCCCTTTTGTCTTCAACCCTCTGATGCTTCTGCATCTCCTGCATATAGCTGGATATCTTTAAGGTGTTGGATAAACTGCTGTGTCTGGGGTGGAAAGGAGAGATGGCAGAGCTCAAGGCAGGGATGGGAACAGGAGTCACAGGGAGGCTTGTTGGCTCCTTTGGATGGCAAATGTCACCAATCAAACCGAGCAGCAGAATAAAGCATTTGCCTTTCTGGATCTGCACCACCAGAATGAACTTCTGTGGGTGAGGGCAAGGAAGAATAAAACCAGTGTTGGCCATGGCTTGATCTGCATCCCCTGCCTCATCCTGCCTGGCTCCCACTCCTTCTGCCAGGCAAGGACCCTGCTCTACCTCCTCAGAAGAAACAGGTTTGCCTGGTGTGCCCTCCCTTCCCCATGCCTGAGAGAGCCCCAGTGAAAAGGAAGGTGTTTGTTGGGTCTGTGGGCTCTCCCCTCCCTGGGGGCAGTGGAGACTCATTACTGCTCCTGCTTCTGGCTTGGCTTTACCATGTTCAGCTGTCTGTGGCTGTTACATTCCAACACATTCCACTCTGCTTGCAGCCGAGTGTTGGTGGACTGGAAAAGGTTGTGGATGGCCAGTTTGAGAGTTCACAGCTTTCTGGTTTTCTTGGAAGCCCTGTTCTGGATGTCAGAACTTCTGGATGTGAGCCCCCTGGAAGGAGAGGGCACATGCAGCATGGGGACATGCCCCAGCAGAGGTGATGCTTCAGCACCAGAGACCCTGGCTTAGAGACCCTAACTTCATACTCCAGACTGGCCTGCCATTCTTCCTTCTCCAACCCCATGGAGGGGGATGAAATTAGGAATCTCTTCCAATCCCAGAGACTGTTACTGGACTCTGCTGTGACCCCATGGCTGAAGGATGAGCCATCAGCCAGTCTTGACAGAGCCAGGCTTGGAGATCTTCCCCTGCCCACCCCACAACTCCTTACCCAGAGGGGGATGTCACTTTGAGCCTGGTCAAAATGTAGTTTGAGCTGCACCAGCTCATTTTTGTACTGAAGCATGTCAGCTTCTTTCTCTGCTTTGTACTGCTCCAGGAACACCTTGTCTTGCTCAGTCAGTTGCTTGTGACTGCAGAAGGTCCTCCTGTGTCCTCACCAGCAACTTGTACTGTGAAGTAACTTCTGAGATGTCCTCAAACTGCAGCACAGGGTTTCTGGTGTTAGTAACTCTCTGCCCTCCCCTCACCAGCTGCAGGTCTCGTGTCATTTGGCACCCAGACTTCACCAGGGCGAATGCCTCTCCCTCCTGAAAGATCTTCCCACCTAGTCCAGCCCTAACTGTTCTGAGATTCTGTCCTTCTCCATGAGACTACTGCCCCAGCTGGTTCCTGAGCATTGCCACATTCCCAATGTGGTGGCTTCCCACAGTGCCAGACCCACAGCTGCCACTGCCACAAGCAAGGAGACCTTGCACCTTTTATCCAGGTGAGCAGTGCTCTGATAAAACACAAAGAACAACTGCAGATTCCAGGGCCACATCCCCAGGATTTGGGAGGCCACCACTGGGATGGTTGGAGCATGAGTGATGTCCTGACATCCTCAAGAGAGAGCACAGCTTTTTGACAACTCCTGGGGACACTTTCTGGGCAGCTTTTCATTTCTCCCAAACAATTCATCTGGTCTGAAACAGGGACACAAAGGTGTCCCCATTCCCCCCAGCCCTGAGCTTTTCCCTCTTCTCATGGTTTTTCTTTGCTTTTCTCAATCTCCCACTTGCTGTTCTGGTTCTCCTACTGTAACTCTGCTTCCTGTGGCTCACCTTTGTTGCAGGTTGCTTTTTCCATCTCATCCGAGGTCTCTGGGTTTGAGCAAGTGTCCAGTGTCCTGGATACTTATCTTATCTTCTCTAGTTTTAGCATTTATCTAAGGCCCTCCCCAAGGCCATCATCATCTGTCTTGCTTATGTTCAAACCCATTTGTGAGACCTTCACCACATCCTCCAGGTATTTCTTGTAGATGGAGGACTTCTGCACTTTTTTGCAGAGTTTCTGGTGTTTTTGTCTGAGGGTTTCCAGTTCCATCTTGGCTCTCAAAAGCTCACCATCCTTTTTCATCTTCTTCTCCCTCTCTCTTTGCTGTTTATCCTCAGAGCCTGGATTGGTAACTCTTTGTGTTCCTGATGGTTTCCCCCACCAGCACACACACACACACACAGAGAGGGAAAGGAAGGCTATTAGTGGCACCACGTATTAGTGGCTGGCTTCTTTTTTCCTCTGCCTTCACTCATAGTCAGGATTGAAGCATGAGATACAGGATTTTTGTGTTTGGACTCAGTTGTTTATTAATTCTTATCTATGGTTCAGAGAGTTCTGCAGCACTTCTAGCTAACAAGCTAAAAGCAAGAAAATGTCAGTAGTCTTTTAAAGGCAAACGATCCAATTAAAAGTTAACATCTATATTATTTATACTTTTGACTCAATGACCAAACACCTGTGACCCGCACTTCAGTATTTTCTATCCAACCAAAAACTACTACCTAAAATCAAGAAGAACAAGGAACAAGAAGGGAGAAAGAGACAATGCCCAAGAACCTCCATCCTGTCCCATACATCTTACTATATTCTAAAATCCCAAATTCCACACACTTTGCCATGTGGTATCACACACTTCTATTCAAACTACACACCAGTGATTTTAACTCCATCACTCAAATTTGGAAGCCTTCTCCAAGGCCTCAAGTCAAAAGCAGTGTTCTTTTGAGAGTCAGTGTCAGAAAGCACAGAAAGTTCAAAACTCCCAGACTTCAGAGTTCCAACAGAAAGCAAGGTAAGATGGAGCTGGATCACTTACCAGCACTGGTAGGACATATCTTCCAAGAGGAGAGACCAGTACTGGACCACTCTGAGAATATTTCCTCTCCCTGTTTCACAGAGCCATCCTCTTGCATTGACCCTTTGGTCCTGGAGACAGTACCTGGAATGCCAGTCTGAATTTCAGACCTGCTTGGATCTGTCAGCAGTGGGGGCAAGGCTAACACCTTTCCTGGGGAACATTTCAGGCCTCCAGGAGATCACACTGGTACAGAACAAGCTCTTTACCACCCAAGACCTACCAGGGCTTTCTATATCTGAGGTACAAAACCTTGTGCCCTGCCAGTGCCATTCCTCACAGCTCCAGCCTCAACAGGAGGATGAACAGGAGTGCAGGTCCAAGACCTTCTTCACCAAGGGAGAGGAGGAGCTGGTGTTGCAGCTCTAGGTCACCTGGTGTACCTGTACAGTCCTTCCAGAACTCCCCACACGGAAGATTTCAGCCGGCCCCACAGGACCCTCCACTGGTCAGGATGACTTTCATCCTCTCCCTGAAAGACTGGCAGCCCCAGAGTGAGGGTGACATGGCTGCCTGCACCCAAAATCTGCCACCTGGCTCCCAAAAAGCCTCCCAAAAACCACAAGCCATCCCAACCATGCCCCAGCACCTACCCATCTTTCTCACCTTGTCTTTCTATGCCCGTGTCTTTTCCATCTCTTGGGCTTCTTTCCTCTTCTTCAGGAGGTGAATAAGTGAAGACTGGGAGTCCTCCTCTGTAACTGTGAGTTTCCTGGTACAGGAGTTTTCCTTGAGGTTGCACCCTGAGTCGAGTTCCTTGGCAGGGTGTTGGATTTCTCTGGATGTTGGAATGTGTCCCAGCTAGGGTGATGGGGCAGAGCACCCCAACACCATCTGAGATCCCATGGCATCCTCACCCCTCCCCAGAAGGCAGAGCAAGGGGGTGTTACAGGGGGGAATAGAGCTGGGGAAGGGGGTGCAAGAGGAGGCAGAAGTGATGGACATAAGGCATGCCATGAGTTTGCCACGGTGAGGGATGGAGGGATGGAGAAGGCAGGAGAAGAGGACGCAGGCTGGTGGAAGCTCACCTGAGCAAGAATGGGAGTTCCACCTTGCTCATCCTGAGGAAATGGGCTGACATCTCCTCTTTGCTCCAGGTCTCCATTGCTGCAACCACCAGCAGGAAACAGAGAGCCCAGTCCTGCCAGCACTGCTCCTTTCCCAGCTCAGCTCAGGGGCTGCCCTTCAGCCCTGGGGGCTCAGTGTGGGAGGCACCAGGAGGGGATGAGCCCTGGGAGCCTCTTGCCTCTGCTTCCTGAGACCTGCCTTGACCCATGGCCTCTGCAGACTGTGGCCATTCCAGCTCTGGAGTGAGGCCCTGTGGCTACTCCAACCTCCATTAATGTTTACTTGGCAGTTTAATGATTGCTGGGCAAGAGAATATTTACTTGGAGTCAGGGAGACTGACCACTGTGTCCAGGACCAGGAGTTATCTAATTCCCTTTCTCACATTTCTTTGGGTTCTTCCTCTGCTAAAATGTGACCTCTGCTGGGTATTTCAGTGTCCCTGACAGCCACATCCCATTGTCCTAGCCCTCAGGACATGGGCTTGTTCCTTCTCTCCCAAACACCAGATGGAAACACGTCTACAGGCACATCCTTGGGGATGTTTGACCACTGTACTGCCATGGTGTATTGCCCTTCCCTCAGGGCTCAGCTCACTAAGATCAGCTGCTCAGCACTTTCCCTCTCCATGGCAAGAATATCCCCTGTTCTTGCCCTGTGGGGCCACCCTCTGTTGGGCCTGGCAGCTCCTGTGCACAGCTCTAAAAACAGTGGCTGCTCACTTCATAAGACCAACAAATTTCTCCTGCCTGCTCCCTAATGGGTTATTTAAATCCTCCTAATCAAGCAGTGGCAAGCTATCACTCTCTGAGGCTGGTTTTCAGTTTCCTACTTCCCTTCTTCTCCTTCCTGAAGCCCAGACCTTCCTGCAGGAGGGTGCCCAAGCTTTGGTGCCACACGTCAGGCACCAGGCACATTGATACAGCCAAATTAAACAGATTTAATCACTCCTGCAGCAAAAGCACCAGGGCCATGTGCACATGCCTCACTTTCAGAGTCTAACAAGGAGAGTGTCTCTTCCATTCTAAAAGAATTTTTTCTCCTGTTAGTTATGATAAAAGTTCAAGCTGAAGACGAGCTACAGAGATTGGGCTGAATACTTCAAGGCCTGATAGTCAGATTAGAGGAGTTCATCTGGGAGGAACCAGCACAAACAGACTCTGTCAGGCTGTCCTGCAAGCTGCTCTTGGTGGTTTTACTCTCACTCATCCCAGTGCAACATCTCTGCCTCTACCAAGATTTGCTCCAGTTACAGGAAAAGATGTGATTGAGGAGAGAAGACGTAGGAGCAGGTATGGACATCATATGGACTCCAACACACTCTGCTAGAAGTGAAGTTTCTAACCCTTTTTTGCACTGGGGTTGTGGAGACTGGAAGAGAAAAATTAAATCTTGGAAGTCATCAGAAATATTACATGCTAAAGATCACACAGCAGCACGCTGTGAAGGACAGGCTGTAGCTCCAGCCTCAGCATGGATGACTGATAAGAATGGAGGCGTCAAGAAACTTTGACCAGCGTTAGGGTTTTTTTTTGGTTTTTTTTTTATTTAAAAGTCTATAAATCTTCTCTTCTGTCTCCAAAACACCACTTTTGCCTATCAAACCCTTGCAAGCAACCAGCAAAATGAAAAGGCTTTGAAGAGACACAGAACATGACTGAGCTGCTGGTGTGGAGCCTGTGCTATGGTCACAGAGGCCACTGGAATGGGATGTCCTATGCCACCTCTGGCTTTGCAAACTTCCCTAAACCATCAGCTTGTCAGTTTGCTGATCCCACCTGTCCCACAGGTATTAGATCCACACTCTTTCCCCTGAGCTAAAGAAACCTTCAAAGGACATTTTCCAATTTAAGAAGAAAGATTACTCCTTGTTAAAAGTAAGCAAGCAAGCAGCATCCCACAGGGTGCCCACAGAACCTCAGCCTTTCTATTTTATTACCTTCCTAACAATTTTGTCTGCTCTGGATAAATAAAAGCTCTCCTGACAAGTGGAAAGGTGACTGGATGGAGAGAGCAGATTGTTCCAAGGAGCAGCTGGTCCCTCAAGTCCTGGTTCTCTCTCCCATGCCCTCCAGCATCTCACTGAGAAACCTCCCCAGCTGGGACACAGTCTGCTCTGCCAGGGCTGCAGGAGAAGCTGCTCACTTGCAGGTGGAGGCATGTCAGGAAAACTGCCAGGCAAGGCACTGAGCAAGGAGCAACAAGCAAACAGGAGTGCAGAATTCCCACCAGCTGCAGCAGCAGCAGTGTCAGGAGCCAGCTAATATCCCACAGCTGCTGTGTGCTGCAGTAACCCCAGCTCCTCCTCTGCTTTCCTCTGCCCACATCTTACACCTCCACGGGGCTGGGGCTGGGATTTGGAAATCTGAGAGGTAGGAGTTTTGTCTTGGTTTGCTCTGGTGTGCTATCACAGTATCTCCTGGGAATATTTGGTCACAAATGATGACCACTTGCTCTTGCTCTGACCCAGCTTGTGGCTGGCAAGCAGCATGACAGCACATCACCTGGAGCAGTTCTCACCATCACAGCCTCTTCCTATGCCAAAATCTCAGCACTGGCAGAGACAATGGATGGAAATCAAGCTTACACATTCCAGACAAACAGTGGTCAAACAGCCTGTGGCACCATGCCATGGAGAAATGGGCATGGGAACATGAGTGGCCACAACTCTGCTTTGCCCACAAGCAAATCACATGCTGTGACCTCCAAGGAGCACCAGTCTGAAATGGGGCAATCCAGGGCCTTCTCTAGTTTGAGCTCTGCTAAACAGCAGATTGAGCCAGATTCAGTTGTCTCTGCTGTCTCTCCTCCACACATTTTTTGGGAGGCACATGGACACTCCTAGGGCAAGAGGAGCCCATGGAGGTAGAGACTTGCCATTGACCCTGCTTGGGGCTGGAATTCACAATGAAAAACTCCAGAGATCCCTTCCAGCAGGTCCCCTAAATTATCCTGCAATTCTGATTACCCTCCATTAGTCCTCCACCCCATCCTGCCACCCTTAGCAGGAAAAGCCCACCCAGGTGAGGACAGGGGCACTTGGCAGCCCTTTCCCCACAGTCTGGGCACATGAGGCAGAGCTTTCATCTCAACCCCTGCTGCTTCTAGAGTCTCATGAATTTTTATCAAACACCAATAGTTTAATTCCTTCTCACATATGTAGAAACCTTGCCATAAGTCTGAGCTTTTCTGGGGGGTTTGTTTTGTTTCTTTTTAACTTAACAATAATTTTAATTTTACAAGTTAATAAATCAACTCTTCTTCCTTGCTCTGCACAACACCTCCTGTCTGGGTGTGGCTCTAAGAAAATGAAACCCTTGAATGAAAATTAACTTTTTTCTTTTTTTCTTTTTTTTCTTCAAGAATTGCTCATGTCTCCTCAGCCTCAAATATTTCATGCAGGTTGTGCCATGTATTTCACAAGCTAAGCCAAGCAAAACACTGCCTTCCATATACACTGCAAAAAAATGTTTTTCAGGCTCAAAGCATTTCTGTCTTTGGCAGAATCTTTTCTCAAAGCATACCAAAGAAAAAGTATGGAAATGAAATACAAAGAGTGGTTAAAATAATATTTTGGGTAGAGATGAGCCCAAACCAAACTCCAGATTAGAAAGCCAGATACCCCCCTAGATTCCATGCCTAAAATGAGGAGGTTTGTTGTGATACTTGGAGAACAACTGGAAAGCCTTGCAGGTCTCCCACCGAGTTTAATTTCCTAATTGAACTTATAAAATATTTAACTCCTACCAGTCCTCACTCAGATCCTTTTATATTTATACCATAGATTGTATTTACCAAGCTGGTGCTGTGGGGAGTAGATGGGGGTGGATGGGCTGTGGGGGCAGATGGGGGTCTGGCATGGCAGGGAAGATCCACAAGGCAAAGGGGCTGTGCTGAGCCTGGGCAGGGGACCCAGAGCTTCCCTGGATTTCAGCGTGGTTATTTCTGCTGTTTGGATCCAGCCTGTCCCTGACGTGGGCACAAGCCGCGCTGTAATTTGGGGTTTCAGACCCAGCATTTAGGACTGGATCCAAAACTCGAATGGAAGAAATTTGGGAAAGAGGCTTTTAAGAGTTTAATTTGAAACAGAAAACCCATGAAACTATTTTTGCCCTGGTCTTTAATTGAACTATTTTTTTAATCCCCTAGTATGCCTGGGCTCTTCAGGCATCCAGCAGCACAGTCTCAGTATTAAATAGGACACTTTATGCTGTAGGAGTGATGAATGACTGACAAACTCAGCTCCCTGTGAACCTGCTGCTCTGGAGAGGTGAACAAACAGCATGTTACAGCTCCACGTGTGCACTCAGCACCAACCACAAGAAAAACTGACTTTAAGGAAAGCCTTAACAGCAGATTTCAAGAGGAAAAGTACACCTACTAATTTATAAATACTCTTGGAATCTGATAACACAAGTCTTAGAGGCGTCTTTATTTTCTGTATCTCAACAGAGAGTCCATGTATGTGACTGTAAATAGGACAGTTTAATAAAGTGTATTTTACTCTCCAGTTTAATATTTTTATAAATCTTAAAATAACCTTAAAAATATTTGTCCTAGTACTCGGCAGGATTTGGGCTTGTTTTTTCTATCAATTTAGTGGTTGTAACACAGGTCTTAAAATAGAGGGGGAGGGAGGGTGTTGTTTTGCTGCAGAAGCTGAGAGTGTACCCAGCACATCAACCCCATTGTACAGAGCTCCTGCCATCAGGAGCCAAAACCATCCCAGCTCCCTCCCAGATAAGGATGGACATGGTCTGGGCTCTGGCCACTGCTCTGTTCCGTCCTGTACTGTACCAGGGCTGCTCCTGTCTGGTACCCATAGCATGGGCACATGCCCAGCCAGATCCTCCCCCATCTTCAATAAGCCAGGTAGCCACACCTTTGTTCCTCCACCCTAAAACAAGGGCAGGACTTGGCTAAAATGCTGAATACTCAGTGAAGCACTTGCTGCTAGGCAAAATGAAACCTCTTGGGCATGAAGAGCCCACAGTGCACAAGAAAGAACTTATTAAAAATCCTTTTTTTCATGTGAAGTATTGTGGTTTTAATGTTGCCCATCACAGCTTGACACCTGTGGGTTGCAGGGGTCACATCCCAGCTTTAATGCAGAGAGCTCACCCAGCACAATCCCAGCTCTGTCCCAGCAGTGGTGCCAGCATCCCCCTGCTCCCCTCACCAGATTCTTGCTGCCACCGATGCACAGGAACAGATTCCTGTTCCTCTCAGCCTTCCCAAGCAGTTTTGGGAACTGCAGGCATCCAGGCTCAAAAGCAAACTCTGGAGGGTAGTTTTGTAGCAGAGAATGCTCCTGGACTCCATCAGCAACATCTTCAGACTCAGTCACCTTTCAGAAAGACAAACTCCATGAACACTGCTCTCATATACATACATGCAAACACAAAAACAGTTATTAGCTTAATAGGGTGAGTATCAAAATGCAACAATAAATTATCTGACATCTTTATTGCCTAGAATGACAGATTCAAACAAAGCTAACCCTTTAATTATGTTTACATAATGTAATTTGGCAGAAGTCATAAAGCACCCTTTTGGCAATGCCAGATTAAATATTTTACATTTGCTTGGGCAGCACATTATAAGACTGGAAGCAGTATTTTTGCCCGATGATCTGGAGCAATGTGGATAAGAGCAAGGGCATAGAGGCTCTGCCCTGAAGGAATTGTCCTGATATCAAGGGACCCCAACCCCATATTCCACTTTGTAGAACTCTCCTTCCTACCCTTGCATCCAGGAGAATGGAACTGCTGCCATTTGCCAAGTCCAAAACAAAAGGCCCTGCTGATGCCAAGGGCACTAGGGGTGCCTCTGTAATTGTTGGTGGGGTTTCCTGGGCTGCTCACCTTTCTGCCCACTGCAGCATCTCTGAGTTTTCCTCTGTACAACGGGACAAGGGGTACAACTTCATGCCACAAACATTTTTGGTAATGGTTCTTGAGAAAGTTCATACCTGAGATTTCAAAGAGAGGATGAAGCTCCATGAGCTGTTCTGCAACAGGGCATGGAACAGAGAATTCTCTATGTCCAGATTCCCAGAGCCCTTTTTCCCATCACTCCTAAGTATCTTCCCAAGAAAAATGAGTTCCCACACCAGGCTTGGTGTCTGGGTTCCTCTAGAGGAAACTCCCCAAAGATCCCACATTTCAAGCTCCATGGTTCTGTTCTTCACTGTTGAACTAGAAATGCTTGTTGCCTGTTTCAAAAGGATGCAAATAAACACGGTCCTCACTCCCAGAACAAGTCCCATGAAGCTGCCCCTCCACTGCCAGCACATCAGGAACGTAGATGGAGATGTAGAACAAAGCCCCTCGAGATCTAGGACAGCATTTTGCTGGCAACAGACAGGTTGCCCTTCCCAAGGGATTTTCCATGAGTCACCACCACCACCATGCTGGGCATCTCAGTTTGCTCTCAGCCCTCTGAAATCCACATGCCTCCTCTGACCATGACCACCTACTCCAACATCTCTAAATTCTCCACTGCCAAGGACCACCCCAACCTCGTGGGTCTTCCAGAGAGGTTTCTCTGACTTGGTTCTGCTGCTACAGTGGCAGCACAAAATTGATATTCATAAACAAATACAGCACAGTAGAATCCAGTGCAGGGAGAATGTGGTTACATCTTTCTGCAGCCAGTGGGATGGAAAGCTGTATCCACAGTCTGCTGGAGCAGCCATCATAAACTTACTGTAGCACTATTACTTTGCTTGAGTTCGGACTATTTCACACACACTCACTTTGTCCAGCATACTCTTTGTATAATGTAAAGCAGGTATCAGTTTCAATTGTTCGCTATGAGCATCAATTTGGATGCTGCAAGAGGTACCTAAACCTCTTCTCACTGTTATAATTAAGTGATGTTTGTGAAGATATCAATAATGAATGTGACTACAGGACAGACAACAGGAACTTGAACTTTTGAACTTCTTCAGTAACATGTGGAGCCAAATGGTATAGACTTTGATTCAAAATTAATTAAAAAAAATAAATAAAATTTAAAACAACCCCAAACCGAAAAAACTACCTAAAAATAATTCAAGTGGTCCACAAAACAATGCAAAATATACAATTCAGAGCAGAACTTTGACTAATGTAAAGAAGCAAGACCTTTGGAGTACTAAGCAAAATAGTTTACAATTTCTGCACTATGTCACATTTGCATCAAAGGGTTTTCATTACAGAATGAATAAATCCATCCAGACAAAATTTCTTTGGGTTCTTCAAAGACAGCTTGACTGTTTTGCCAAAGCACTTTCCCTTTTTTGCCTTCGTATAAATTATGGTGTGCAAAAAAATAAGTCAATTAAGAGAAAATAGGCATTATGAAATACTTCCCTTTGCATAAGCACACAGGCTTGCAAATCTCATTGAAATTCTGTCGAGTTGCATTGCCCACACAACTTGCAATCTTAGCAAAAGCCACACAAAAGGCTTCCCTCCCCATTGTTTGCAGGAGCGTTTTGGGAACGGGGCATATATTGCTACACAGGAAAGGAAACAGAGACAGGAGTGAAATGTAGTTTGTTGAGCTAATAAAACAGCAAGCCTTCCATTTGTTTCCTTAGTCCTATAGAGCCATTCCTGTTTAAGACTTGCACACTCCCCTGTTCGCAGAGCTGGTGACAAGCATTTTCACTGCTGGCTGTTAAAGCTTGTGGGCTGGTCATGTTTTAACTATGAGAATGTTTCCTAGCCATTATTAATGAGAGTGGCTTAATTCATGATTTAAGAGACTGATATATGACAACAAAGGGACAGAAAGCCCTATAGAGGCCTGCTGTACCTAACTAGCTAAACTCCTGTAGAGATTACAGCAACCCCAGGAAAACATGAAATTCATGTAAATTCAGGGGGTTCTAGAGTTTGCAAGGTGTTTGGCCAAAAGAAACCTAAACATTTTCATATTCCTTTACATAAAGTTACCAGTACTGCCTAATTACATGAGTAATAAGAGACAACAAAGTCTCCTTCTCACACATTCAGAACGCTCTTTCATGCAGTGAGGAATGGTATATATAAAATAATTAAGACGGACATCAATGAAAGCAAGAAGGGGCATGAGCTTGGAAAATCTGCCAAACCACTGGGGCTTCTGGCAGAACACCCTGCATGTCTGGGATCTACTTATTCAAATGTGGGCATCAAACTTCTCCAGGGAGACAGCCCATGCAGGTCAGCAGCCACACAGGACCACAGGACAGCAGCTGCCTCCTGCTGCCCTTGCAGCTGAACTTCCCACTTCAGCTCCAAGGCAGATATGGCAGAGAAACTGGACACAGATGAGACAAATTCTGTAACAAATAGCTCAGAAAAAAAAGGTATCAGAGATTCCCACTCTCATGTCCCAGGACCTGGGGTTGTTCCAGCTCCATCCTGGGGATGCATCCCATACCATTTCTAGGGGGGCTGCACACCATTTCTGAAGACACAGGCATATGCAGATGGGAAGAAAAGCCCAGGTGTGCAGGAGTTCATTGTTTCCCCCTACCCTAAATATTCAGATGAAGTGAGTGAGGAAAAATCTAACTTTACTTGGTTAATGACCTCAGACCATCATGGCTGCAGCTGTTTATTCAACGCTGCTCCATCCATTTACAATGCCAATTCTCTGAAACCTATTGAAGGCAAAAGATACCTTCTGCTCAGCAGGAAGGGCTGAGTGTCAGCCCAAAGTGCTTTTCTTGCCTCTTAGAAATCCTAGTCTTCAGTCCTTCACTGAAAACAGTCCTTCACTCTTTTCAGTTTACTCCCTCAATTTTCTTCTGTTGAGGAGGAAAGAGAAAAGGGATAAAGAGCTCAGTCTAGATCTTCAGCTGATTTCAATAGAGCAGTGGTGATTTACAAAAGGGGATAATGCCACCAACAGGTGAACTCAGGTTTTTCCTGATTTATACCAGGGATGAGGTTCACCATCAGCAGGTGGCCTCCTCAATAACCAGGTGATTTCAGGGTGGTTTATTTCTGAACCTCACATTTACACCAGAGTAACAGGAAAAGGTGTCCTCTTCTGTGAAACCTTGTCTTTATGTGGTTGTGTACCTGGGGATTGGGTGAAGCCTCCTGAAGGTTTTCAGGAGCAGAGCTAAGAAAAGAAGTTCTCCTTTACAGAGGAGTAAGGCTTTCAACACAGTCCCAGGTAAGAGGAAGATGTGTTGAACTCTGCAGCTGAACTGGTGGAGGTCACAGGAGGAAACCGGGCCACTTCTTTGGGCTGTGCAATCCCTCCCCCAACACTCACACACCACCCTGGTCTTACTCAGCAGAAAGACCTCCCATGCAGCAGCACTCGGAGCTCAGTGTCTGAACAGCCTTATCTTTCTTTGTTCAGTCCTCAACTCAGTGAAACCTCCCTTCTCCTTGTTTTCCTTCACTAACTCACACCGTGTGCCCAGCTGGTCTGGCTCAGGGCAGTCTCAGGTGGGTGGTCACTCCCTGCTGAGGCACAGGTTTACTCCATGCCTGCAGCCATGCCCAGCCCCAGCAGCTCTCTGACTATCAGGAAATTTGCAAACCAGAGAGATGAATTGTAGGATCTCTCCAGGGAAAGCACTTCTGGCACACCCACACACTCTTTATGCAGCTGGAATTAAAACCAGGTTTTATTTCCCTCTCTGGGTCAGGCAGAGTAAATCATCACTTCCCTGGTAAGCACAGAGCCTGGGCCAGCATTGCCCAGCAATGAGCCCCAGTGACAGGGATGTGTACCCACAGCAGCGAAAGATCTCCTTTCACTCACAGTGTGTTTTAGCCTGTCCCTTCTTTCCCCACCCCTGCATGTTTTCTGCCTATAACAATTAATTGCTTCATTGCTGAAGGCAGCATTTAATCCTGCAAGCATAAATTCTCACGTACAGCGATGTGATCAGTGAGGCTTGTGGGATTAAGTCCTTGGGTCCACCAAAAATTTTCATAGGAGTGTAATTATAATCAGACATGCAGCTACATGAGTGTTTGAAGAGAAGCACATGTGCAATTGCTTGTGATTTGTTGCAGTTTTTAAAATCAGAAAAATTGTTCAGGATCTAGTTGACTTGCCTGGGCAGACATGCACAGAATAAAAACTGTTTAGAGAAAGCACTTTCAGGGATTCTCCTGTTGGTCCTTTTCCTAGTGCCCCTTCATACCCCAACTCCTTTCTGAAGAAGTGTCTTTCCTCCACCAGGCTTTGCTTTGCTGCTTTGCTGCTTTCCTGACCTGAGCCCCTCCTGCCAACTTCTGCATCAGTCCCAAACTTGAAGTTTCAGCCAAAGATGCTAAAATTTTTATGTGCACATCTCACTGTTTTTTCCTTGCAGCTCAGAGGGCAAATAAGCACAAACATGAAGTTAAGGCTTTACTAATGGCATGTGTGTTCAGCTGAGACAACCCATCAACCTTAAAATTGGGAAGTAAAGATCTCCATGTTCTCTCTGAGATGACCTGCCTGGGACAGAGCTTCCTTTAACTCAAGGAACAGCTTCTTTTCCTCTCCTGAGGGCATATATCTCCCACACTTTTTTCAGATACCTTCTGGTCCTTCTGCAGCTCTGGTGATACCCCAACCTGAGGCAGCTCACTGCTAAGTACAGCCCAAGCTAAAGGCAGTCATGGCAGGAAGGAATGCACAGGAGGAATTCCCACCAACCAACTAAAGCATTGAAGAAACCATTCATAAAAGATGTGTTCCTTAAAGCAGGCCCTTTTGCAGAACCTCTCCAGCCAGTCACTGTCCCTTGTTGCCCTCTGCATCCTCAGCAGCCACTCCTGACCCACTGCCCAGCTCTGCCACCAAAAACTTTCGAATTTAACTTCCCACATCACTGTCACCACTCCTGTACTTACAAGAACCTGGCAGTGCCAGCCCATGCTGTGCCTGGCCAGGTGCCTAATGTTCAAGCAACCTCCCAAATGCTTTTGATCCACATTTGCAGCTGCTTCAGAGCATTTCCCTGTAAGGCTGCTCTGCAGAAGCACCTGTCCTGACTACACCCCTGGGGTTTGGAGCAGAGCTTTCTCCTGGTGAACCCAGTGGTAATTACTGGATGGATGAGATATTTCAGCAGGGTAGTCCCCCACTCTCTGCTGCTGAGAGCTGCAGCTCTGGTGAACGCTTCCTGAGACCCGTGGCTATTGCTCTGGGCTTTTCTTCAGCTTCACAGCAGGAATCAGATCCTTGGGGTCACCCTTTCCCCCTAACTCTGGCATTGGACCATCAGATATAAGTCATGGACTATGGAGTCTATGTTCTGGTTCCCTGCATGAAGTCTCAAAAATAATCAGCTGCATCAAATGATGTAAAAATCTCACTAATTGATGAGCTACTGTAAGTGGTGACTGCCAGGTAAGACAGACCTGAAAGGGGGTTGTAGTGAGATGGGTGTTGGTCTCTTCCCTCAGGTGACAGGATGAGAGAATATGGCCTCAGGTTGTGCCAGGGGAGATTTAGATCAGATATTAGGAAAAATTTCTTCATGGAAAGACTTGTCAAACATTGGAACAGGCTGTCCAAGGAGTGTGGAATCACTGTCCCTGGAAGTGTTCAAAAAGCATTTGATGTACCTGGGAGCCTGTGAGCACAGCCAGCTGCTGATAGATTGAAACTGTAATGGGTATAAGAACGAACCTACCCCATCGCACAGATTTTGCCCCGTGCTGATGGTATCACTACCAGCCTGTTCCATGGGCTATGGGTAAAACCTTTAAAACAGACAAGGAGACAACTAAGTTTGATTTAATAGCAAGCAATTTGCTTAATGAAATAGAGTGCCAAAGCAGGAAATATTCATTCCCCTTACTAGAAACACAATACCAATTAAAACAAGGGTAATGAAAGAGGAAAACATACATTTAATGTTTCTCCATCAGTCTGAAAAGCACTTTTGTTGTTTAGATGCTTTTAGAAATATTTTCTCCCATCAGACCACACTGGGTTTTGAATGAAAATGGATGAGATGATCAGCATTTAAACCTTTACACAGAAGGTTTCATTCCAAACCCACAAAAATATACTTAAATATCACCTCTCCAGTTATGCACTGCATAAAAATTTTGCTTTCTTAAAAATTGAATAATTTATTTCTGTACTGAGCAGCAGCTGCTTGCACAGGTGATTGTACTGAGAATTTATGCCTGGTCCAAGCAGAGGAAAGGAGCCAGGAATTAACCTCTTGCTCTCTGCTACTGGTAATTACCTTTGCCACAGAGTAGAGCACACCAGGAGCAGAGAATCCAGACAGGGCCCTGCCATCAGCAGCAATGAAATGAATCAAGATGTGGCAGCATGAAGGGACAAATAAATCACCAGGAGAGAGGTGACATGAGGAAGGACAAGAGCTATGAGCAATACAAGCACAAGTTTGTGGCCAGTGCCAGCTGTGCAGGAGCTGCTTTGGTTGGCATCAGTTGAACATCTGGAGCTGAGCTGGGTTTGAGGTACAACCTGTGCTTTGAGGACAGGAAAAATGAAACACAGAGAAATAAGTTTTAGTTCCCAAGACTTCTGAGGGAGCAAGACACCCTGTCCTTTTACAGGGTCCTGTCTAAGCAAGGCTCCCACAGAGGGTTAGTACCAGGGCTACAGACAGCTCCAAGGCATCCCAGACCTTCCTATTCTGACACAGAAATTTACTTAATCCTTTACTATTGAAATATATCAGAAGCATTAATACAGGAACAACTCATTTTTGAGCTTCTGCTGTAGTTTTTGAAGAGAAAAAGAAGTCTGTATTAAGATTCATTATATATTAATAAGGAAATGTCCTAAGAGAAACTACTTTCTTTGAAAGTAATGTAGAGAAGGGCTCTTCCACCTTAAAACAATACATTGGGTGTGGGGAAAATAAAGATAAAATCTGCTCTTTTAATGTTGCTGGGGTTTTCTTTGGTTGGTTGGGTTGGTTTGACTTGATTTTTGTTGTTGTTTTATTTTCTTTTGTTTAGAGGAAGAGAAAAGGAGCAGCAGAGAGGCTGCCAAGGGTATCTCATAGCAGTAAGTGGCAAAGATGCCTCAGCGCTCTCTTGTGACATTTTGGTGAGATGATGTGGTTGGAAGGAAAGTGAAATGAATGTAGCTGCTTCCCAGAAATAATCTCCCCAGGTTTTATCTTTAGTCTCTTTCTATCCATAGTGTGATATGAACTATATAGAGAAAATCCCAAGGTCAGCACGGCAGCCTTTTGGCTGATACCAAGTGTATGACCCCATCCCATCCCCACTCAGCAGAAGCATCTCATTTCCTGCAGGACCTGGAGCAGGATCTGGCTTTATTCATGTCCTCATTTCTGCCAAGCCACAATGGAAACACCCACGCTGGGCTGCAGGTTTCTCCAGCAGGGAGGACACAAGAGCAAAGCTGGGACATTTCAGCAGGAAGGGGCAAGTGCCAGGCAGCTGGGTGGTTAGGGAAGAGAAATCTCTTCTTTGCTGGAAAAAGTGAACATGCACAAATGGGCTTGCTCAGCTCCTCTCCCCTTATCCCACCGAGGCAATAACTGGCTAGTTTTTATACCACCAAGATGTTTGCTTCTGGTTTGGTTTCTTGTCAAGCACTTGAAGACCAGGACACACTTACATATGGTGAAAAACAAATACCGATGATCGTTGCAAGGACAGAAGCCACATGAAATGGGGGAAGAGGAAACATGGCAATGACTGAGTGAAGAAAAACCACTAAAACACCTGGAGGACAACAGGGCCAGGATCTATTAAGAGGCCAACATAATGTAAAATAAAAAAACAAAACCAAAAAGCACCACCAAAAAAAACTCCAATAAAACAAAACCAAACATAGAGCATTTTGGGCAAAATTCTCACTTTGGTTTGTGTACCACAGCACTATTGAGGTCAACAGCTTTTAAAGTCCTAAACAGCATCGAGTGATTTTTGTCAGTGTTAGATCTTTGGAAGATTTTGTTAATGAGGAATGAGAGGAGAGGGTGTTTTAAATTATTATTAGTTTTTCCTTGTAACTACTTCGAAGAAATCATCTCTGAAGAACAGAAGTCCTGATATGAGCTAAGAAACTTAGAGCCAAAATCACCAGATGCTTCAGAAAAACTATCCATGAGGAACACACACACTTCCACAGTGGAGAATATACCAACCATTAATTATGGATAGAAGAGCATGCAGAGGTAAAGAAATCTATCTCGCTGACCTGCTGCCCTGCTCCAGGAAAATATTTCTTACGCTCCCTCCAGCTTGCATTTTGATTTTGTGGAATCAAAATCCTCCCAGACTCCAGCTTTCTATGCCCTTCCCCCTGGTTCTTTTGGACAGAATTACAAAATGATGGGGTTAATAGAGCGTAGAGCAGCTGCAATCTATTTGGATTTCACTGAAGGACTCGATACTGTCTCCTGAAATCTTATGCTCCAAATTAATTCAAGTTGGCTCAGGCAGGAAAACACTGTCATGCAGACCAAAAGCTGCCTGAGATGACTGTAAACACGGGGTAGTGACAGGCAGAGATGCTCTCACTGCAGCACCAAGGGGCTGAGAGCTGCCTGCTGTACTCCAACCTCATCAGACATGCAGCAAAAGAAAAGGGGACTCCAAGGAGCACTGACAGAAAGTCTTAGATGCAGTTAAAACAAAAGGGGGATGCATCCAATTGAGCAGAGGTCAAGGGAGTTAAGAAATTATGATAAAACAAGTCAGCTTTTCCATGGGAAGGGAAGGAGGGTTGCATACCTGTGCTGGGATAGAAGAATTCGTAAGTGTAAGAGAGGGGGAAAATCCAGCAGGCAGCAGTGTTAATATCATTGCAGCCACCCAGCTGCCTGTCTTCCACAGTAACAGTCATTTGAGGGTGGAATAATTACTGGTCTCTTCCAGAGTGAAATAATTGCTCTGGAATACACTCTCTCAGTAGGGCTCAGACAAGCAGCAGCCCCAGAGCATCTCTCACAAAATAGAATATTCTGGGTAATTTTGCTTGGTAGACAAGACCCAAAATTCAAATACTTTTGATCGATAGGCAGAAAATCCATGTGAGAACAAGGAAAAGAGGTTTTGTAGCTGGTGCAATCAGTAGTCTGTTCTTCTTGTTGGTGAATCTTCTGACCCATTCCACTGCTCCTAAAATCTAGGAAATTTTGCTGCTTTGATTGAAGAGGATTTTATTATGGCCAGTTGCATGGTTTTCAAAGGGAAAAAAAGGCTTTTCATATGTTCTTCTATGGTTTTTGTATTCTTCACACACAGTTTCCAAATTCTCCAGCAGAAAGTAAAACTACAAGAACTTCCCAAGTGTGCTCTGCCCACTTTTTCCAGTACTTGTACAACAATCTCACCTTTGGACTTCGTGGTATTTCAGTTTTACAGTGTTCCATGTGAAGTTCTCCATTCTCCTCCTCCTCCCTGTCTTTTAGGAGAAAACCACAGCTGCTCCGGATGAGCTGGTAACTTTTCTTGATCCTGATTTGAAATATTCACACAATGCAGGCACTTCCCAAAGCACCCAGGTAGTCAAGGAGGAAGTCAATTCTTCAAACGGCTTTAAAATGGTTTGGTCAATCAGCTGTTGGTGTTGCATCCAAAGCTCACAAAAACAAATAAACGCTCAGCTCCATCACCTCACTGGACTGAGCTGCATGTCCTGGGAGGAGTTTTGGTCACCTGGTACAGGAGACTGCTCCCATCTCTACTTCAAAGCCTGAGCTTAAGCCTGTTTGAATTCACTGCAGGAGTAATTCCATTTTCTCCTTACAAGTCCAGAAGCCTCTTACTCATTCCCTTCGATACCTAGGTAAGAAATTTGGATGAGGCAGAGCTGGGATGCAGGGCAGGGTGGATCACCCCTCACACAGCAGAGCAGGGATCCTTCACAGCCGAGTTCCCTGTGCTGTGTGATGCCCTGTCTCATCACTGGTGCTCACAGCACTCAGTCCTCACTACACAGATATCCCCAAGGTGGAAAAAAAGCTACCTTAAAAAGGGCCTGATTTCAAGTTTGTTGCCAACTCCATAACCAGCCAGCCACTGGGGATCTTAGACTCAGCCTTCATCTCTCCCTGACTAATATGAAGCAGATGTCTTCTGTTAATGAGCCATTTGCTAATTAGTAACCACTTCATTTTCCTTCCATCAATTTCCTTCTCTAGTTCAGACACAGAGAGGGCAGGCTGTGTAAATAAGGCAGTTCCCATAGAAATGTATTGCACGTAGAGCAATTTGAGGACACTGAGGTAGGAAGTGAGCAGGACAGTGCCTCTTAAAAGATGGGACACTTCACAGGGATGTGGGACATGTCATCTGCCCCTTTGCATGTCTTTTGACTCATCAAGTTGCTTTAGCCTCTGTATTTTAAACTCAAATCCTTGCTCATGCCTTGTCTGTTCACATCATAAATGCCAAGCAAGGGGCACATCTCCAATTTCAGAAACAAACTGTGATATTTTCTACCACCAGTGAGGCTGTAATAGGGCAAAGCTTTACAGCAGTGACTTTACAACTCTGTGACTCTGGATATAGGTGGTAAAACTCAGGCTCCAGAGATGAAAAATTATTCACAGTAAATGTCCCTTTTTCCCCGTGGAGGTTGCAGTACATCTGGGACACCCCCAAGATGACAGGCTGCAGGCCCTGATCTGCTCTGGCACAGGGTCCTCATCCCTTTGCTCCCAAGATGCTCAAGTAGGAGTGGAGAGCACCCAGCAGCTGGGTGCACCACCCAGGACCCCTGAACCTGGGACCTCTGAATTCGAGTCCAGAATGTTCAATCAAGAGAGATTATTTTCCCCTGGGCTCTGCATTAGAAAATACAACGATGCTTATTCATTATTTATAGGAAAGAGATGACATTTAAATTCTGTCTGGGTCCCAGCCATCACATTGCATCTTTCTACTAGTTTCCCAACAGAAACAGATTTCTGTTCTGGCTGCCTGACTCTCCTTTCCCCTTTCCCCTCATACTAAGGGGTCTTAAAAGCTTAGAAAGCTATAGCCATGCTAATTTTGTAATACACTGGAACTCTCCTTTTACATCATCCTAAGGGAGACTTACTCTAATGTGGTTCTTGGAAATAACTTCTTCCCTCATAAAACACCCTAAATTGTAAACCTTCCAAGGAACTCCTTACGTTAAGGCATTTTAAAGTTTTATTTTAGTAATCACCAAAATAAACAACTCCAGTCTTTACAGAGCTTTTCATCCCCAAGGATATCAGAGTGCTTCAAGCCACTGTACATCAACTACAGACAGGGATGAATCCAGTGCCCTGTGAAAAGGTGGCTGTTCCCAGGGCTCCACAAGTTGCAATGTGGGAAGTTTCAATTAGATACAATTTTTTTTTTTAAGTCCCTATGAAGGTGGTTAAATGAGCAGTCCAGAGGGCTTGTGGCACCTTCATCCTGGAGCTGAGTCCTTGAATTCAACTGGATGAAGCCTTGAGCAACCTGGTCTTGCTGGAACCTGCTTTCTGCAGGGCACTGCATGAGAGACGTCCCCTGGCCTCATCCCAAATTCTTCTGTAGTGTAGTCTGGTGCAATAACTTAAAGCATGAGTGGTGTTGGTTTAAATTAACACATCAACTGCTGAGCTGCAGCAGCTGTCACAGCTGTGAGCTATAGGCCCAGCAATCTCCAGCCAGCACCAGAAACTGCAACGCCTCAAGTTGTGCTAGTGAGAGTCTGTGGAAACCCCACTGTTCTGGTAATTTTGTTGAAAATTAAGCTGATTGCTCTTGTCTCATCCCAGCAGTTGTTGAGGAGAATGGAGCACCGGGCCCTGTGCAGCAAACATTTCCAAATGTGGGTGTTCCCTGCCTGCAGTCCCATATTTTCCAGATTAAAGCCATTCAGTGCTGTTAACTCTTCCTCACAGTAAGCGACCGCTTGTGATCCTCTTTAATCCAGACCTGCTCCAGGTCACTGGATCTAGGGGTGAGGAGCAATGCCCAAACCTGCCTTACACACACTGTACTTCAGACCTCATTAACACCCAGTGTGGCCACCTCCCTTATCTCCTAGCCAGCTTTCCCAGGAAGTTGGCTCCAAAGCTCTCTTGGGGCAGACAAACAGCATCATGCCGTCCCACTTGGATCAGAGTCTCCCACAGCTTCCAGATGTTTCTCCATCACACTGCAGCCTCACCAGCTGCTGCCTCCTCCTCCTTAGTGTACTGGATCATATCTTCTTGCTCACATCTTGCTGATGGCAGGTTTGTGGTTAACTCCTGGAAAGTGGCATTTCCTCCCCAGGGAGAAGGGATGTCATTCCCCCATGCAAGGAATGACAACTAGACCTCAGGTGGAAGACTGCAAGGCAGGGAGACTCCACCACTGCATGGGGGGGTTACTTCAATAGTTAACTTCCAGCTAACCACTTTTTAGCTCACACTGACACCCAGGAGGTTACAGCATGATGTAAAGACTTGGTAGCTCGACAGCAGCTATAGGCAAAATCATTGCATAAACTGATTCTTCCGGGGCTGGGAGCCAGGGAGAGTGGAGCTCAATATGGAAGATATCACTGTATTTTTTGTTGATATCATTATGGTTTATATTCTGTTTCATTACACTTTGAAAATACTTTTTAACCCACTGCTCTCACTGTGATCTGCAGTCACCCAATTGCCTTGTGATTCTCATCCCAAAGAAATCCTCACTAGGATCCACACTTATATTGGACTTAGTTCAAGGGTTTAGTAATTTTTTTATAACCTTTAGGTATCACCCAACAGTCTCTATGGCTGTGAGCCCTTTTTAGCAAGCTGCAGCTCTGAACTATTTAGGCAGCATTTAAATCTCTTCTGTAGGGCAGGTAAACCTGAGGCAAATGTAAGTACCTATACATCAAACAAAAACCCTGGAACCCATTGACTTTGGACAAAAGTCTGGCAAGTTCCAGCTCTTCCACACAGCATTTTCTAAACTGAAGTTACCAACCTTCTTAAATACACAGAAAAATCTGTACTGTGTTGTACAGTCTAGGTATATAGTACATCTAGAAAACAAGTAGGACAGAAAACAAAAGTGGAGAATGAATTGAAGAACAATTCTTTTTTTAAAGTTTCACTCCATGTAGTGTAAACAGGGAACAGGTAATTTTTAACTTGTAAGATCAGTATGTACAAAAATCACATAAACTTTTAAACTTAAAATATTTCATGGTGATGGGAATGTCATTGCTGTTATCATCATAGCAACTGAAAACACACTACTGCTTAACAGAAATGTGGGGGGTTACAGGAAAAAAAAGAAATTTCCCACCAGAAAGTAATGAAAAGAAAGTTAACACGGGACATCCAAAAAACAGTTTTTGGACTTCAGCCAGAAAGCTTTTCGCTTGGACCTGGTTAAGTCTTCCTAAGGGAAGCATTATTTTTTTGATGCAGAGGCTCAAGTCTCTATTTTTAGAGCACATCATAGTCAATGAGTTTAGCACTTTCACATTTGAACCAACAGTTTATTAATATTTTTTTCAGGCCTTCTGTAACACCACATGGTAGTTTATTCACTTAATAATAATTTCGTAAATTGTCATGCTTGTCATTAAACAGGGTTTACCCCAAATAACCTGTTGGATTTGGCAAGTGAGACAGTTATTTCACATTGTGCATTAACTCTGTGACCTCCTTGTTTCCTTTCAACCCTTGTTCAGTGGAGTGTTCAGCACTGTGATCAGAGCAGTCCTTGTGTGGGAGGGGAGGGAGAGTTGTGTGCAGAGGAGCTCGACAGGCTGGAGAACTGGCTAATGGGAACATCAGGAAGTACTACAAAGGTGAATGCAAAGCCCATCAGATGGGAGCAATAGCCCCATTCACTCATGATTGTCATTGAGCAGTTGGGCAGAATCTCTACAGAAAAGGTCCTGGTGGAGATGGCCATGAGCTGGCAGTGAGCTCTGGCAGCAAGGAGGGCCAACAGCTGCCCTTGGAGGGACATTGGTCACGAGAGGAGTGGTCCTTTCCCTCTGCTCAGCACTGGTAAGGCACACCTTCAGTGCTGAGTCCAGTCCTGGGCTCCTCAGCACGAGACAGATGTGAATATACCAGGGTGGAGCCAGCAGAGGCCACCAGGATGGCTGGAGCACAGAGTCCAGAGAGAGGCTGAGCTGGATAGACCTGCCTGGAGAGGGGAGGGATTCAGGGGGACAGCCTGGAGAAGGGAAGAGAAGGCTTCAGGGGGATCCTGCTGCAATCTGCAATGAGAAGTTGTGAAGAAAATGGAGCCAAACTCTTCCTTGGGTTGCACAGAAATAGGACAAGAGGCAGCAGACCTAAGGTGCAACACAGGACACAGCAACCAGATTTTAGGACAAAATTATCACCTTGAAGGTGGTCAGATACAGGGTCCAGGAATCCGTGTAAATGTCATCCCTAGAGACAAGCAAAACATGACTGGGCAAGGCAGGAGAACCTTGATCTAAATTTGGTCCTGCTTTGAGCAGGAAGTTAGATGACCTCAGGGATCTCTTCCATCCTGAATTATTCTGATTCTCTGATTCACACCTCTTCACCAAGCTATGGTTTTTAATAACATACGCAACTCACTTGAAACATCGCACCCAAGACCCTGATTCACATCTGTGTAGCCTCTAACCTGACCTGTCATTTCATCCTGAAGGTGCCTAATAAAAAAGAAATGAGTGCGGACTTTCAGTTTTTGCTAAGTGTTTATAGCACTGAGTATTAATCTGTTAAGGAAAGAGCTGAATCTGCCTTTGCACAGGAAAGCACACCAGCACTGCTGCTTTTACAGCAATAGAAAGGTGCTGGGCTCTGTGGGAAGATTCAAATCCAGATTTACACTTTAATCCAACACAAATGGGATGGATATCTTCCTGGGAGTTTAGATGTCACCTCTCCATGTGGAGTCACATCAACTGCTCTGCAGTCAGGGCAGATAAAACCCCACCAGGTACGACTGAACACCTTGCTTTCAGTACTGAAGAGTTAATAAGCAAATGCCATGCACCACCAGCACAGAGGGAAGGGCTCTGAGGAGGGCAGGACACAGGTCACTGATGACAATCAGGCAACTTTTGGAAGAGCTGAGCAGCTCTGGAGTTACCCACGGTAGTGCAGCCCGTAGCAGCCCCACAAAGAAAACATTGTCAGGGGCTTTTGCACCAGCCAGCTAAAGCAAATTGAATTGAAACCAGTGTCAGACAAATTCACTAGAGACAGTTTGGCTTTTTGTTATTTGATTTTCCAAGGCTGGGCAGTTATTTTTCTATTTTTAAAGACGACTTCCCCTCCACGAGAAAACCTCCACAAACCACAGAGTGATAGCAATAGCAATAAATGAGCACAAGAGCTCACCAAAGGTTTGCGGTGGATTCTCTTTCACTGTCAAATTTTAAACTGAGATTGGAGAACTTAGAACCGATGCTGTGTTTTAAAGAGGGATTAATTCTGGGAAGTCCAGTGTCTGATTATATTAGGTCATTTGACCAGATAGCAAAGATTTATTCTGGTTCACAAGAGAAAGTTATCTTGTTGACAGAGAGATGAAACATGGGAAGAGGGAGTGTGGGGGCACCAAGTACTGAGGCATAAACAGCCACACATCCCCTTGAGAAAACAGAATCCTCAGGGGTAGGAATGAAAGATTTGAGAAACAAGACCCGGCCATGTGCATTTACAGCCCAGAAACCAAATCATGTGCTGGGCTGCATCAAAACCAGCGTGGCCAACAGAGCAAAGGAGGTGGTTCTACCCCTCAGCTCCGCTCTCATGAGCCCCCACCTGCAGAGCTGTGCCCAGCTCCAGGGTCCCTGCCATAGGAAAGACACAGACCTGTTGGCGTGGGTCCACAGGAGGCCACAGAGATGCTCTGAGGGCTGGAGCACCTCTCCCGTGGAGACAGACAGGAGAACTGGGGGCTGGTGGGATGTGGGCAAGGATCCGAGATGGATCAGATGGGATCAGGACAGGGATCCAGGCAGGATGCGGCCAGAGGTCCAGGTTGGATCAGATGGAAACAAGACAGGGATCTGGGTGGGATCAGATGAGATCAGGACAGGGATCTGGGCGGGATGCAGGCAGGGATCCTGGTTGGATCCTGGCAGGATGCGGGCGGGGATCCTGGTTGGATGCTGGCAGGATGCGGGTTGGATTCTGGATGGATCCTGGTGGGATCAGGGCAGGGATCCAGGCTGGATCCTGGCGGGATCAGGGCAGAGATCCTGATTGGATCCTGGCGGGATGCGGGCTGGATCAGATGTGATCCGGGCTGGATCCCGGCTGGATCCTGGCGGGATGCGGGCTGGATCAGATGTGATCCGGGCTGGATCCCGGCTGGATCCCGGCGGGATGCGGGAGGACGCGCGGGGCGCGCGCGGCGGGCGGAGGGCGCCACCCAGCGGCGCGGCGGTCCCGATGCGCAGCCGGATCCCGGCGGGATGCTGCTCCCGGGGCTGGGACACGCACATTTATTCTCCCTCTGTTCTCCTAAAAAACGCAGGGGTCGTGTCTGCTTCACCCGCCACCGTGGCATCGCGTATTCAAAGTCGAAAGGAGGTTTCAAAGCCTTTCCCTCGCTTTCTCAAGCGTCCAGGTTCCAGCAACACCTTCAGGAAGAGTATCACACCTGGTGGTACATCTAAGATTTTGTATTTCTCTATAGCCTATATTTCTACTATATTTCTCTTGATTAAAGGCGTGCTTATATTCACTAAATTAAGGCAATATTATGGCCTCCCACTCACTCCAAGGCAACTTTCACAGAAGAGTGAACAACTAAAATGCTACTATCAGCTCTCCCTGACTATTTCCATTCACTGTTACAAATCTTCCTTGAGCCTGGCTAGGTGAGCTATTTTCCACCTCAGATTTCTCCTGAGCACAGAGCTACAAATTATGTACCAAAAGGCACAAAAAAGGTACAAATAAGGGGTTTTCTGCTAGTGCTTTCTCCTCTGTCATTTATTTGAAAAAGGCTTTTGGATTGACACCAGTCAATTCTTGAATTTGAAAGTCCAAAACCTAGGTAGCCAAAAGGGTCTCGTTTTCAGAGTACAAAGGATTTTCTGGGAAAAATATCCCAAGTGGCTTAGGTAGAATTTAAACTAAATCACACTGAGTCACATAGGGACAGCAGTGACAGAAGTTGGTGGTTGCAGAAGGTAGGTCTAAAAATAGGCATGTGCATGGCTTCCTCTCAGTGACTGTTAATTTTGATGACTCATCCTAGGAAGATGTTTTCCACTGAAATGTTGTGGCTTATAGAGCTCCTGATGATAAGATCAGGCAGGATTTGAAGGGAAGGATAAAAGTATCCTGCTCTTAGGAGCAGAGACAGCACAAGGCCACAGAGGAGCTGGTGTAGTTGTGACTGAGGAAGGTGAGAGCAGAGCTTGATGAAGGCTGCTAATTACTGGAATTTGCACAGACCAAGCACTGAACACCATCCAGTGAGGAGGTGTTCTTGGAAACAACAATATTTCAGCTTCGCTTCCACTAGGGCAAAGCAAGGTTCTGAGGAACTGACATGCAAAAAGGACTTCATGTACCTTTCCTAATTGGTCCTGCATATTAAGTAAAGGATAGAGAAAAGGGAAAGGCTGGGGGATGGGAAGGATGGAGAATAAACACCAGCTGATTTGCTCACTACTTTGAGATTATATCTTTGGAAGAAAACACTTTTTCAAGTCTAGAGTAGGGTACTAAGATCCCCAGGTTTTCTGCACAACAGGCTGTTACTTCCCATCTCAATTTAGTAAGACTATTAAGACCTCTCTCTCTCTCCCTTTTTATTTTTTTGTAGCTCATCTCCCATTTGCGCTTCAGCTCTTTGCTGAAGCTCTCCTTACAACAGAGTCTGAAAATCTTGCTTAATCAAGCACCTGAAAATGCAGTTAGAAAATACTATTAAAAACTTGGATGGCTTTTGGGCTGCAGCTAAGACAAAAGGAGGGACGGAGAATCCAGCATGCATGGAAGACCTGACATTTCAAATTGCTGGCTGCAGCATTCCCTGAGACATAAATCAGGCCATTCATTAAAGGGCTGCTCTGCCAATATACATAGAGAGAAATACTAGACGGAAAGCAGCAAATCTGCATTAGATCCATCTCTAGCATAGCAGAAATCCTTTACGCCAGTTAGATGAGAGAAACTGATGTTTGCAAACCACAGAAGGTTTGGCAAGGGTAAAATTGTACATGCTAATGAGCCCCCAAAGAATTTTGACCTGTGAAGGATATTTAACTACTAAGATTTATATCCAATAATACACAAAAGTGGAAGTGAACACAGGGTATGGGGAACTAGAAACATACTACAAACATCCTCCTGCTAACATCAGCATTGAGAAATAATTCAAGAAAATACCAAATATATAAGCCAGAGATACTCCTTGATCTGTCACTCTCTGCATTTGGAATTTAAAAGCCTTATTGCTACAAAATGCTGTACTAGGTCCTTGCACAGACTCTGCTCTGGAGAACTTGTCTGCCCAGTCATTGTCAAGGAGGTTTTATGTTACAGTGGCACAAGAGCCAATCGATGTATTATTGATAGACTGGGCATTAACTGAACACAGATTTCTCAAGCCTCAGGTCGATGAAACAACCACAAGGCCATCAATCTCTCACCACCACTATGCAGATGTGTTCACCCTCTAAATGACATTTCACCAAAATAGTTTGCAATAAAATTTCCATATTAATCCTTTTCAGTCCACAATGTCATGAAGTCAGAGGTTTTCCCAGTTTTCTGCCCTGCAACACCAGCCTGATGCAAAAGATTCCATCTAGTGAAGTCACAGCAATATGTTCATTATCATTCGCTGTTAGAGCAGGCAGTTGCCACTCCCTCTGTGCATATTTGCAGGCAATGCACAAATCCACATCTGTAATTGCATTGGGTCTGGCTGAGCTGGAGTTCATTTCTCCACAGCAGCCCTCACAGTGCTGTGCTTTGCCCTGGGAGCTGGAAAGGTATTGATAACATATCCATGTTTTGGCTGCTGCTGAGCAGGGCTGGCACAGCATCAGTGCTATCTCAACATTCTCCCATCAATGGGCTGGGAGTGGGCAAGATCCTGAGAGGGGACACAACCTAATTTACCAAAGGTATATTCTAGACCATATGATGTCAGCTCAGATATAAAGCCAAGGAAAGGAGAGAAGGACATTCATTATTTACAATGTTTGCCTCCCAGAGCAACTTCCATACCTGCTGAAGCTCTGCTTCCCAGGAAGTGGCTGAACATCACCTGATGATGAGGAGTACAGAATAAATCTTACTTTTTTCTTCTTTGCTTGTGCATGCAAAAACCTTTGCTGCTGCCTTAATAAACTGCCTTATCTCAATCTACAAGCTGCCCCCCTTTTTCCCCTAGATTTTAACAGTTACACACAATTGTTATAAACATGTCATAGAGATTCATTAAATAGTGTAATAACCAATATATCAGCAAAGAGAACAGTGGATCCAGAAGCCACTCTCTTTCTTGGGAGTTCAGTAAATATGATCACGGGCATTTGCAATGCCCACATTTAATTCACAAACTCAAACCCCAATTCCTCTGCTAGTCAGTTTGACCACTGCTGCACACCCCTCCTATTCACCCTAATTAAAGGGAATTCTTAAAGCAAAAGCTTAAAAGGAACAAGTTCTGCCACTTTTAAAGCTTTTTATTTGGTATTTGGCTTTAAGCAGAAGGAAAAATTTGCAACTCAACCTTGCTTATTTATTATTTTAAAATCATGTCAAGGCAGAAGTCTGTCTTCAGCCACCTGTTGAAACACTTTACACTAGAGAGTAGATTGAGCATTTGCATATTCCCAAATCCTAATTTAAAGCAGACAGGACACAGTACATCAGTATCCAGCTCTGTGCCTGGCATCTCATCTGAAGAGCAATATATTAACACTAAATAATCGAAACCAACAGAAAAATAATGGAGAGATTAGGTTTCAAAATGATACTTTTATTGTAACTAAACAAAGGACACAAGCTCCAATTAACATAAAAATTTTATACTGAGTTATGGCAAACACAGGACCAGTATGCTCAGAGCACAGACAAATGATTTTCAACTGAAATTTATAACACAGGCTGAAATTCATCAACTGAAAAGCAAAACTTGGAATACATATGAAGAACAGAATATCAGATTATTCTTTTAATTAAGTATACCCAATTATATGGTATTAACAATTTTAAAGTATTTAAATACATGCTGAAGTAGATAAAGTTAAAATTATTAGCAAGGTATGCAGATATAAAGTTACAAGAAGTATTTTGGAGTTGTATAAAAGATGTAGCTTTTTCCCTGACAAAGCCTATGTTAAGTGTAAGGTACTATCCTGGCAAGAGATTATTCTCTACCTGCCTGCAGCCCTCCTGACAAACTCTGACTGAACCAGCTTTCTGGCACTGAACCTGCAGGTAGATTGACTCTCACAGCATGTAGTCAGTGATGAAAATCTCTGTGAAAACCATCTTTTGGGCTAAGATGAAACAGAAACAAGTTTTTCAATAAAATAGGTCCTATAACACACTTGTTTTGAAGGGGGAAAAGAAATAACATCCCATTTGCCTTCCCAGTTGCTAAATGGATTTTTAAAAAAGCTTTTCGTGTGTTTTACATTTTCCCCCTGAATAGTTTATAGTTGAAATCGAATCTCCAACAATCCCACCAATGATCTTACCAATCACCTAAGTCTGAGCTCAGAAGCTTTGCCTGTGTAAGTCACAAAGTCATCAAAATCTCAGATATTCTTTAAATTATTTAAAGAAATATTTACATCTCCTGATTAAATAGTCACTCAGGAATAAGTTCTGACCAGTTAATGTACACTTAGAAGTCAACTTTTCTCTGAATATACCACAGCTTCTGTTTTTTTGGTCAACACCAAAGGCAACCAAGCACATTATCTGGAGCTATTCCACTCTGCTGCAGTTGCCTGTATCAACAGGACAGAGCTGCTTGGGAGGTTCAAAGTTGGGTAAAGAAGTGGATCACTGAGGGCTTCCTAATCTTTTAAAGCTTGCAGAACATGTGTTGCTCAAGTCTGGCTATCATGAGTTTGCCTGCTTTCAACAGAAGGAAGGTATTCCCCATGGAAATCCTTTCTCTGGTTGGTGTGCACGTCCTGTGAATGCTTTAGGTCACAGCAGAAAGCTGGCATCTAAATGTATTTTATGCACTCTGTAGAGATTTCACAATATGCCAAATTTCATGCAAGTCCAAATGTATCACAATTACTTTAATCAGAATATTCTTCATAAAATAAAAAAAAAATCAGCTATTTTTGGCTCCCTTCTTATTTAGTCCACAGAAAACTTAAGTGAACAGTAAACACAGAACAGCAGCAAAGTGTTTTAAACTCCCAAATACTGCAGCCAGCCAATTTACTTTCAGGACAGTTCAAGCTCTGTAAAACTTTAATCAATAAATATTTGAAAACATCTTTTTCTGCTACTTCCCTGGTCTAAATCTGCACGCATTCAAGTGAATACAATTCTTAGGTTTTTGATATTCCATGAAAGGTAGCAGGCAATTTTAGAGTATCTTTACCACGTTTCAGGAATGTCAAGTAATATTCTTATACATTGTTTTAAAATTGAAAATATGCCACTGTAAAAATTTAGCAAACTTCAAAGCCCATAAATTCTAGCTGTAAATTATAAAATGGAAAATTAGTTTCTAAGATTGTATTTTTGTGAAATCAGTTTTATTCTTGAATTTTCATCTAACACAAGCATTGGCCTTAAAAAAAGAAAAAAGCACCTAGTGAAGTCAGATCTTCAAAAACCTACAAAGGGACTTCCATGCTGAAATCTCCAAGGTAATCTCAATTTATGTGGAAGAGAACAGCCCCCTTGTTTTGGGATACATGAACCATAAAGATTGTAGTGATTTGAAATTACAGCTTCACCACAGCAATTTCACACCTCAGAGACAATTACAGTAATTCTCAAGAGGATCTTGCTGTAAGCAGCTTTCTTTGCAAACTGTACAGAATATGAACTCAATAGTTGAACTAGACACTGACTTTTTCTAGAACTGTACATCTCACTGTACATATTGCTTTGGAAACAACTAAATACAATGGTCCATATCATGCAAGCCATGAGACTGTCAAAACTTCTTTTGTTCCACTAACTTCAAATAAGTTTGTACAAATAATTTAGCCAATCTAATAAATACTGCACATGGAATTATGCTGAAATATGCTTGGGAGTTGATATTTTCTACAAAAATATGCTACTATGACTAAAAGCATTAAGTACTAACTGCCCACCTCAATATCACCATGTACAATGCCATTGTCAGATGTGCTCTCTATAATGTACACAAAATCAAGAATGGTTGTACATTTTATAATACTGGGTGCAAAATAAAAACAGAATAAAAACCCCAAACCACAACCCTGCTAATTCAAGCTGCACTACATGTATTTCATAACAGATTTTAAGAAAAGTGTAAAATTTAGGCTACCATGAATTATGGAACATCCCAGAGTTAGTATTTTAGTTTTAAAACTTTAAAATTTACTACTAAGAAGAAATATTAATGAGAAAACCTTGACCAGTATGTAGTCACACATTTAAAGGCAGTGACTATAAGCAATTAGAAAAACAATAATGTAATCCAAGCACTGGCAATACCAGAAATGACTTGTTGACTGCACAGTAAGCAAAGCTATGAGATGAACATATTTATGTACTCTGACTATACTTGGTTAATGACTTTATACCTGAGATGAAAATTGAGAGGTAAGAAAACTAGTTATGGTATAGATAATTATCAGATGAAAAACAAGCACACAAAGATAGCTACATTATTAAAAATATATGCATAAAGATCACAACTGCTTTTTTCTCGTTTTGATTATTTTTATCCTGCTATCCAGACAAACACTTCAACTCACTTTACCATGTGACAGATTGTGTTCTGAAACTATTTTAAAGGCTCCTGTGATTCCAATGCTTTAATAATTCATGGAGCTTTGAGTAGAAGCAACATACTCTACTCTCTAGTCCTATGAAATTTAAGGCACCCATAAGTAGCAAACTTCATGCCAAGTTTCCATTCTAGGGAAAAATAAATCCGAGTTTTCCCTTCAACAGAAAATAATAGTAACCATGAACTCGTAAAAGTGATCAGAATGCCACATTCTCTGTCAGTGAGGCAACAGCTTAGTGATATTTAGCTTAAAAATCCCTAAATCTATAGAGCTACTACTGAAGCCACAGAATCTTCACTACCAGATAAGAAAATGTGTAATATTGTGATGGAACAGAAAGCTTGTATTAAATTCTGAAAAAGCTAAAAGGTAGAAGCAGAGCAAGGTTGGGCCCCATGTAACGATGGAAGAAAATAAATGGGAAACATTTCTCCATGATAGATACACTTAATTTATACAGCAAACTTCCAAGTTTAATGGATCACTGTACCACAACAATGAGTGCAAATACATCTTTTTGTGGGCAGGAGCACTGTTAAAGAAGCATGTTCTGTTTTCATCAATATGGAACGACACTAAATCACTTCTTTGATGAACGGAAATTTCATTCCTTATGTCAGAAAACATATCTACAATTTATTACCAGAATCAGCTCAAAACACTTCCCATAATCACAAAGCTCAAGTAATATGTAGGCATTAGACACAGAAAGATATACAAGATTTTGGTTACAACTGCAATTAGCTTCAGATTCTGAAGCTTAATTCTTTGCTTCTGCAGCTTCCTTATCCTGCTTTTCCTTTGCTTTCTCTTTTTCTTCCAGTTTTTCTTCTTTTTGAAGCAGTGACATAATCTCAGCAACCTGGCTGGTGCCAATATCAATATCTTCTTTGTCAATCAATTCTACAACCTACATGAACATAAAATGAAATTGAGAGTGCATTTAGTTTTTCCATGATGGAGACATTTTCCTATAATAAATTTTGTTAAGACAACATAAGTATTCAGTTCTCATGTTCAAGAAAAAAAATCAATTTTTTTCTTACATGGAAGACAAACTCAAACCACAACCAGTGCCGCAAAAACATCCAGAGTATTGAAAAAAAAAGCTAAAACATAAAGACTTAGAACTTTGTGTACAGCACACAAAGACATTTTAAAGCATTAGTAAAACTGACTCATTTATTTTATCTGTTTCAATGGAAAGCTGAGATTCAGTACCTGTTGAAAAAGTATTTAAGAAAGTAATTCATAGACTTAGTTTTATTTTAATTTCATTTAAGAAGATTTACTGTACTAGACAGGCACAAATTTAGAAAAACTTAAAAGTAGAGGGGGTGGGCTTTTCAGAAAGCAATTGAAAAAAATAATCTAGTAAATGATTCCAAATTCCTTTAAATAGCTTTTTGTACAAATGTATTCTTGGCATATCTCCGCAAATTCCTAGAATTATTCTGCAATATATGCAGAATTTACAAGTACATTTTATCTGTGTTGCTAAATATGCAACGGCTGTTTAGAGCAACAGAGAAGATAATCACCACTGGGGCAGTAGAAAGGAAAAATGTGTTTCAAAAGGCTGATACTGTATTTTCTAGCTGGCCATAGTTTAAACGCTATTTCTGTATCAAGTAGCAGAATGACTTGCAGGAAGTAAGTTTCAGGACAAATCTAAATTTACCAAGTAAAAAAAGAAACAAGAAATTAAGTTGAAAGGCAGAGAAAACCTGAGAATGTTCAGCAAAATCAGAGAACAGGACAAATCAGGCAACAAACACATGTCATTTACAGTGGACTTAAAGGAAAGCTGGGAGTCTGTTGTCCTTCAAGCACAGAAAACACAGATCTCAATGAAACATCTGAAGTATACAATTAGGCAAGAGAAGCTACTGTAATGCATTGATATGAAATATATCTATGGATGTTATGTCAAGACTTTCACTAACAGTGGTAGCTCTACTTCCTCCCATTTGTAAGTAATAACAAAATTACAATATTTTACAGAACTTGACAGAGACATACAGGAAAACCTAGAGCTTTAAAGGTAATGTGGCAACAGACATAGATTTTCCTCCCCACTCAAAAAAACAATACAGATTATGGTTAACCATACAGCTATAGAGATTCTCAAGCTACTGTTATATAAGATCTATTTACAATACATACCAAAAACCTCACTGGCACTAAGTAAAGACTCTTGCAAAAGACTGCACTATGCATTTATGCCCAAACAGGTCCAATGTTTGAAGGATGGTTAGCCTTATTTTCTTTAAGGAGTCCACAAACTTACCTTAACAACATTATCTATATCAATTTGGCCATCCTTGTTTTCATCTAGTGCCTCTGCAATCCTTGTTAGCTTCTCCTCTGGAATCTTCTGAATTTGTTTCATTGCATTAATTAGCTCAGCAATGCTGATGAGATTCTTCCTGAAGAGAAAGCACAAACGCTACATGACAAGCAGTTACTCCAAAGCAATAAGGTTGACAAAAGGCAGTACTGGAAGCTACTACACTGCAGGATGCCTGTAAAATTATTAATTAATTATTTATAATCCTGAACAGAATACAAAGAAGCAAAAAGGAGTTACTGATCAGCAAGCAGATTTTTATCTTACCATCGAATCTTATGCTCTTAATTTCCACATTTTACTGAACAAATACAAGGACCCAGAAGCATTTGAAATAAAATTTTCTGTGCTTCCCAGACTGTGTATCTAATGCCCTTTGTCCTCCCACTCCCCATTTACCAAAATACAGCACCATGTTTCTGGCATCCTTTTACATATAGAGGCTGGCTGACAGAAGATCAATGAGTCACAGGAAAACAAAAGCTGAGAATCAATCACTTGAACAATTGAGCTGTTTTGTTAAATCAGCTTCATTTGCTCCTGTCAAAGACCAGACTCTGAGGAAGGAAGGACTAGCAGGTTTCAGATGTAACCCTCTGCTCACTGATCTCATGACATTCAAATTGTCTGCCACAACCTAAAGCCCTTGCTTGCCTATGTATTTTGCTAGTTTGAAGAAACATCTTCCAGCACAGATCCAGCTGAAATGCAGAATACAGTGAAGCCAATAAATACTAAACTGAAAGACTTATTCAGTGTAGTCCCAGCTCTTCTGGGAGCAGACAGACTTTTATGCAAGGAGCATTTCTCAAGCTGCCACACAATTTCCTGGACATGGCTTGATAATGACTGCACCATCCTGGAGGTTAAAAGACAAGCCTTTGGCAACTAAGCAATATTTAAACTAATAATTTTCAATCATCCACAATCAGCTACAAAATTATCCAGAAAACCATCCATTACAAAGTATAATTTACATTCAGTACAAGCAGATTTTGCACTGTGTTGTTAGTTTACAAATTCAGATGGTTTTGATCAACAACTTCTCTGTAGCACCATTCATATGGCTGCCTTAATGCCATTACACAAAATCTGCAACAAATGACCGTTTGCCCTGGGGACTGGAAAACACAGAGCTCAGAAGCAACAAAAGCAGAATCCCTATTTCTGTTTAGTTATGCTCTCTGGGAGCTGGGATACTCTCTTAATGAACAACACAAAATGGTGCAAGCACGAACCAGATTAATACAGCATTCACGATCACAAACCATGACAGTTTGTGTCACAGTTTCCAGGTATTTCAGTGTGTATAACAAGCAGTATATGACCATTTAACATACGATTGCCTGAAAGACTGTCCAATAATACTAAGACATGGGTAAGTGTTGATAAATGAATTTTGTAATTAAACTATCAGGAAAGATCTTTCATTGAAAATCTGTGTATTAAAAAATTGAAATGAAGTAAATCTTCTGAGAAAGCAAGTGTGTAAAATGATCTCCTCACTTTCATTAGACACATTTCCCCACTTGTCTCCAGACACCATAGATCCTTGCAATTTTTCCTCACTAATACTTTTATTACTAAATAACAACAGATATGGACATGTTCACACACTGTTGTGTACCTTTTCAGTCAATGGCACAGGGCAAAATTACTATGTGAGGAGCATGACTATGGGGATGATTTCACCTGTAATCCTGTTAGTGCCAGAGGCACGGGCAAGATGGCAAGATTCTAATCAACACTCTGACTTTCAGAATACCCTCAGGACCTGGGGAATTATACATCCTTTTTTCCTTTATCAGTTCAACCATATTTAGCCTTAGAAGAGAGAAAATCTGCAGCACAATTTTGTTCATTTTATTTTTTAAAATCAATTATCTCAATATTCTAAACAACAAGTTATTCACCAATTCTTTTCTAACCACACATCAGACAAAAGCAAGAGTGAAGGTGAACAGCCAGACCCATTCAGTGCTCCCAGGTCACTTACCCAGCAGAAGTATCCTCAGCATCCAGCTTTGCATCTGCTGTCTTTTGACTTGTTTCTAACTCCACAATAATTTTGTCTATCTGACCAATCATTCGGTTCACTCTCTTTGTCAGTCGCTTGCTTGCCTTTGACTCTTCCACTGCCTCTTCCTCACCAGTTTTAGAAAGCTCCTTTATCTCTTGCAAATCCTGAAAGAAATGGTCAAGAGTGAGAAAAGCTTTTGCTGGTGTGAATTCAAAACAACAGACACTACTGACTTCAACCAGCATTTCAAGACAGGAGCCATTTGTAGATGAAATACAAGTGTAGAGACATACAAAGCCAGATGGAATTAGAACAATAAATTTTAACACTGCTGCTTTTTTCATGCACCCCTTAAATGTTATTTTCAAAACCTTTCCTAAGACTGGATACAGTTCATTTTACTTATCCTGGAAGTTTCTATAATATTGACATCTACACTTGCTAAAAAAGAACTGCAGCATGCAGCAGTCAGTCAGCTCCTGTTAACCACAGTCACCCTGGGAACAAGAGCAGGAGCAGGATTCTCATCTGCTGGGAACTACTCCACTGATAACAATTAGGCTTTGAACATGGCACACAAATGGGACTCTGCATTGTCACATACAAAGTTTATTCCCTCAGCTTTCAACTTCAGACTAACACACAACCAAATAAGATAATCTTTAAATTTGTGGATCATTCCTGCTAAAACTAAACATGAACAGAAAAAGAACTTCCATGTCCCATTCCTCACCTCATTATACTCCTGGATATCATCCTTCAATTCCTCAAGCTCCTCCTTTTCCTTTGTTAGTGATTTTTTCTGTTCCTGCAGCTTGGTGCAAGCGTCACTCAGCACATCAATCTCCTCCTTGGTGATTTCCTCACCCTGTACAGAAAACATACACAAATTAGTAAAAGGTACATGTGTGATCTTCCTCCAAGATTTTCAGACTTTTAGTAAAAAAGAGAAACTCAAGATTCTTTTTCCATGACTGGAGTCACTACTATCACATAGTCATTTTGATGTTAATGCAAAGATTTCAAATGGTAAGGCAGTTAATTTGCTATGGTGCATAAGTTTTTGAAGTGTACCAATAATAAGTTCAGCTAATGTGATTGATTATGTGTGTGTTGGCTATTCAAAATTCCATACCAAATCATCTTATTTTAGAATGTTTTTTTCATTAATTCCTGGGTTAAACAATTAAAACAACTGAGAAATAATTCACTAGGTATGGGAAAAGACAAATTGCACCAAAAAAAAGGCAATGTTTGGAAAGTCGAGCTGTAGAAAAGTTATCTTTAATAACCTCTGTGAGAATAAGGATGAGCATCCATAGTTCGTGAAGTACACTTTTCTCTTGAGAAGCTGGGAATAAAATATGCACAGGCCCATTCCATCCATAGATAGTGCAAGTGCCCCCCAAAACAGGCATATTAATTTTAGTAATGCAGATAGATGAAAGAGATGCTCTGAGATGTTTTGTGTTGACTTCAGCTTCTGCACTGGTTAATTGTCAATCCGCTAAGTAATTGTTTTTAACTGACAGAATGTGGTGAGAGGATTAAAAGTGAAGGCCAGACAAGCAATTTATCATGGCTCTCACATGAATGCTCTGAATCTTTACAGTCAAAAGTATGAAAATGTGTGGTTATCCAGATTACCTTAATGCCTTCCAGCACTGGTGCTGTATCTATCAGTGCCTCTGGGTGCACTGCTGCACCTGCCCGTGCCAGTTCTGGTTCAGTACCCATTGCCACCTGGCTTTTTTTAGCTTGCAGAACAGTTGCTTCAAGATCTGCTGCTGGTTCCACCGCTTTCTAAATTTAAAACACCTCATTAGGTTTCATTCTAATAAACCAAAACATTAGCTGTATTGACATCAGTAAAGAATGACTTGTCAAAATAGAAATAGTTGCCAAAGTAGAAACACACATTTTTATGAGAAGAGGTTAAAAAACTGCAACATACTGAGTGGTTTCATATTAACATGCCCACTTGTGTAAAGAACTTCTTCTGTGAGCTCCTGGGGCTTAATTCACTAATAAAGCAGGCCAACAGCTTTTATAGTCAAGTATTGTACAACAACATTATCAGGTTAATGACATACAGAAAGAGTCAAAGATAAGAACATTTAAAATATGGGGTGCAGAAAATAAAAAATAAAAAAAAACCCAAACATACAAAACCACTACCTTTTCTATAGAAAAAGAAGGCTTCTCTTACTGCTTTAATTAAGAAGAGAAATCAAAGATAAGTAAGACTGAGCCAACATTTTACAGTAAACTCTTGCATTGCAGTCAGTTTAAATATTCTCACACCTTACATATGTGGATCTAACGTCCAGTTTCTTGCAGACAATACCGAGAGCAGAGGCAATAACTCATAACATGTTAGTTTTCATATCACTTGACATTTACTCCTCGACAGCTGTGAGCAGAACTTACCATGGCTGCAACTTCAAGGGTTTCTTTGGCTTTCTCTGCAGCTTCAGACATTTTCTTTTCCTCATTTTCTTTTCTAATGGCTTCCTCCTCCTGAAGTGTTGCTTCCAGCCGCACTTTGTTATCTATTTTTTCACCTTCAACTTCTGCCACTTTCACTTGAGCCTCTTTGGCCTAAAAATAATAAAAGTAGTCAAACAGAAGTGTTTGTATATATACATACAGGTAAGGCTGCATAACGTAAATTTAGATATCCTGACTGAGATAGGTAGTACAGGTATACTACAATCTACTCTGATAATTTATCTATCTACATAACTTCATGCATTTTCAAGTACTAAAGTCTTTATATGGCCTGAATCATCCATTGGTTTTTTTTGTAAGTGAAAGGTGTATTCTAAATCTTCTTATGCTATTACTGTCTGCTGCCAGGTAATCCAATATTGCCCTGTATTTGCTTTATCCTCATACCTCTCCACATACAACACAGGTTCTACATTTGAAGGTCACTCAAATAAACCTATCTATGATTTAGTTTTTCAAGGAAAAGCAAGCAACTGAGAAGAACATCTACTTGTCTGGATGGATTTTCAGTCATGACACTGAAAGTTAGTTACACACTATGTCCATCAATACTTACAGCACTGTCTGGTAGTGTCTGAAGGGTTGTTTTGAGCTGATCAGCTGGAGAAAGGGTATCTGGAAGATACATGGCTCTGGATAAAATAAGCAATGAAGTAGGAATTTCCTGGTTCAGGTGCAGATCTAACCACTGTAAGTGCAATACAAAAAACAAGTCTTCAATTTCAGGATGTTTATTCTTTTTACAGATAAAATCGAGCAAAAGTAAATACAATTTTTTTTACCACTACTTATCAGTCAATATCCTAGTACAGGAACTACAGACTATAGCAGCCAAGAATTACAGCCATTGCAATGAAATATAGGAAGATGTATTTTGTTTGAAGAAATATTTCAAGAAGTACTGAATGAATATTTGAACAAGCAGTTTGTTTCACATACATCTTAAAATCACAGAACTGTTTGGGTTGGGTTAAAGATCATCCATCTAGTTCCAACCCCCTGCCACAGGCAGGGACACCTTCCACTAAAAAACTCTTACTCCGAGCTCCATTCAACCTGAACATCCCTGAACACCTCTAGGGATGGGGAGTCCACATCTCTGGGCAACCTGTGCCAATGTCTCACCACCCTCACAGAAAATAATTTCTTCCTAATATCTAATCTAAACCCACCCTCCCTCAGCTTAAGGCCATTCCTCCTTCTCCCATCACTACATGTCCTTGTGAAAAGCCCCTTTCCAGTTTTCCTATAAGCCCCCTTTAGGTACTGAAGGTGCTGTAAGGTGTCCCTGGAGTTCTCTCTTCAGGCTGAACAACCCCAACTCTCTCAGCCCATGTTCATAACAGAGATGCTCCAGACCCCTGTAATCACCTTTGTGGCCTCCTCTAGACATGTTCCAATAGACCTTCCTCTAAAGCAGGCAACACCAAGAGACAACTGATCTACTTGGTGAAAACTTCCCTAGAGCAAGATAATAACTGACAAGACAAACTTTCAAAATTGCAAACATACTTCGGATATGTTTAAATATCTATCTGCATCATCAAAACATCATGGTCATAAGGCAGCAACCCACAGCTACTACATACTTTCAAAGTCCATGTGACAAAACTTTATCAAGAAGAAAGTCTGTTTAAATGAAGCCTTTACTGAGAACAGAATCAAAATTGCTTCTTGGAATCAGGACAAAAATCAGAGCATCAGAGCTAACAACTGGAATTAGGTCTGTGTGTTCAGTCATGCAAAACCATACCTGTTTAAGCTGTTCCTTGAGACGCTCCTCTGTCACACCAAGAGCTCTCATCCCTCGGGCACGACAAGCTGCCTGCAGTTCTTTAACAGTCAGGGTATCAACTCCCTCTTCAGCAATCATCTGCACAATGGAAAGGAAATTTGACCGTGCTGGAGCTCAAAACAGAGGCACCACCAGCACTGCACAGCCACGTGTTACAACAGCCACTAGAGGCTGCTGCAGTAACACAAAACAGCCTCAGCTGCTCCCACAGCTCCAGCATGGCCAGCCAACCTCTAAGCTGATATTTCTATCAACTCCCTTACAAATTATAATTTCATAGAGATGTTTTCCTTTGTGATATAATAATTTTCATTTCAATTAACGGTATATTAAAAAAAGGTCACTTTTTTCTTAACAAATAAGGACACTCCTGATTTTAAGCTCTTCAAGCCTTTTTGTTCAAAGTTCTTAAAAGCAAGACAATTAAAAGAGAACAGGAAAATGCCTAGAAAATAAAACATACATATATCCACACACACTCATTACTGTTATGTGTCAAAATTATTACCCATTATCTATTCAGAATGACTCACCTTGTCATCTGCCTTTATGCTCCGCAACCTCATCGTCAGCTGGAAGCGAAGAAAGTTATTTGTCCCAATTGATTGAAGTTCCAACAATTTACAAAGTGCCACCAGCTGAGGCCTGGTCAGATTGTCCAGTGTCAACTCATCTTCAAACAGTTTAGAGAACCTTAAGATCTCTTCATTACTGGGTCGTTCACCAGTTTCCCTGATCTGTGAGAAAAAAACAAACACACACAAAGCTGTTCAAAGCAAATGTTATGGTTGGGCATTATTTTGAATAAAAACACTTTCCTCATTTGTCAAGAGCTTTGCAACAGTTTTGGGATAAGAAATAGCTTATAAGGAAGCAATGAAAGAAGTTTTTAAAAAACCAAACAACTTTCTCAGGCAAAAGAATTGATGGTTTGACAGTTTCCAACAACACTGCATAAGGTACTTAAGATAAAACAAAACAAAAATTAGATGCACCTGTACACTAAGGAGCAGGTCTAGCTGAATCGCAGTGCTATGAGATACCTCAAGAAATATATATATNGCAGGTATTTGTTCTGGTACTATACTTACTAAACACAGAAATACATACGATAAAGATGGGAAGATAAAGAAGTTCACCCAATGACAAAAATTTTTCAACACTGGTGTCCCCATGAAACACAGATTAGGACACCTAACTACCTATTTCTCTCCACAACCACATTTGTTACAGTACTCTTTCTTTCAATTCCTAGATGTTCTGCAGCACCTCAGTGCAAATGTTTTTGTACTTGAAGTTATTCCAAAGTATAAAACACTGCTTGGGAAAAGACTCTGCATCCTTTGTGATGGCAAGTTCTATGTAACTGCTTGTACAAATGCAAAGTTAAGCTTTTCAGTGATGTGTTACCAATGGCTTCCCAGTCATTAAATCCAATTACTGGAAGCTGAAATAGCAGTTCAAAGAAATAGGAGAAAAATTCCCTAGTCTCATCAGGTCACAGTAAAGCATTATCACCTCTATAGATGTTGAATTTTCTATTTTAAGTACGTCACCAAAAACTTATTAGTAACATCACTGCATTAAAAATCTACAGAATTTACAGTTAAGTACTCCCAGTCACTTAACATCTTTGGTCTTATCATATATATATATTAAAAAAAAAACTTTTCCCAATACCCCTACTTTTTATTTAAATCCTGTAAAGAAAACATAAAACTAGGTGACATCAAGGTACAGTTAGAAAATCTAACATTATCTGTACTGCCTGATTTATCATGCCTACCTGTTTTACCTGCAAACTGAAATATTTTAGTGAACAGCTACTGAGTACGGGAAAAGGTAAAAATCAGGAGATAAGACGGCCTTGAGCCCATTAACCTTCAGGATATTTTTTTTTGTAGCAGAGAAACCATCTTGAAGAAAGAAAGGTCAAAGACCTTGTTGCTCTACTTTGCCAGTGCCCTCACCACAGGAGCCAAAAATGGCACTTCAAAAACACAGGAAGTATTTTCTCCCTTGTTAAAGATGAATTTTGACAGAGCCAAGCATGTGTTTCTTGAAAGTACAAACTGAAGCTTTCTAGTACATCACTAGCTACAAAGCAACAGAGACAAATTCTGGAATTATGCAGCAGTCATGTTAAGCCTGTAATCAATGGTTCTTGAAGCATCAAATACTTCACCACAGAACCTGCTGTAAAAGAACAGCAAAAAGGTGGGAAACATTCAAGCTTTTTCTTGCTCTGACATTTATTATCTAGTACAGCAAAATGAGATCAATGAAGTTTGTCTCTGTGGCACAAATGAGAAATATAAAGCCGTAGAAAGCACACCCACACATATGAAATGCAGAGCTTGAAACTTCTTTTTTAGTCATCAGAGGAACTTGGGACTTCCTCCAGCAAATGCAGAGTGAGCCATCATTTATTTCCATGGAAATTAACGGCCAAATGTAAATTCTCAGTAGCAGTTCTTCCAGAAGAAAATGAAATGTTCTGAACATGAAGCATGACAGTGGCACGTTTCCAGAGCCTGCAGGGGCAGTGCCTCAGCCACTAACTGCTATAACTAACCACTTACAATGCTCTGCAGATGCAAAAGAACAGAAACAGATGACTGCACAGAGATTCAAAATACATGCATTTTGCAAGAAGTTACTGACTGGCAAAATTTGCCACTATGATTATGTGAGGTGATCTGTGTGGCACTATCAACATCATCTTATCACCTCACACTTCATTCTTAGCTCTGACATGCAGGAAAATCTTAAGTTATTTGACAGAGTTTAAAAAAAGTTTATGTCTGAAACCAGGCTTCTGTGCCTATTTCTGTGCAAATACACACTCTCCCCAAAGGAGGGGACCACTGCCTTTCTTTCAACAAAGCACCTGGTGATGTTGTTGGCTCCACCTCTAATTCAACAGCCCCACAATTAGAAGAAATTAGAGATAAATACTGTCCTGAGAAGACTTAAGAAGGCATTTCTCATCTCTCCAGGGAGTAGCTTACGGTGACTAGGGTTTGGTGAAAAGAAATGCTGTGAAATCTAAAGGCCATTAATGTAGGAGGCAGATGTCTGACACTTAAGTCTCTTTGTCAGCAACCAAACTTCAATAGAAAAATTCTGCACCAAGCACAGCAACCACATTCTAGCTAAACCTCAGATTACACCACATTCTAGTCAATATAGCAACTGTGCAATTAAAAACTGTTTTTAAAAGCAGAATTAAATTTGACTAAAAAAAGTGACTTTTCCCCTCATTAAGTTTCAATCCGTTAATTAGGAAAGAAGTCCTCTCCCAGTTTTCACACCCCATGTTAAAAAAAAAAAAAGGTCAAAACATACATGAGTAACCACTGAGCACACCATGTTTCATGTTAGAGTTAACTTATTTACAAATAAGTGAACAAGAAGTAAATGAGCAGAAATACAGTGCTTCTAGAGCTGGAAAGTAAAAGCACCAGCTAGAACACCAAAGTTAATAACAGGAAAACTTAATCACATTGACAAAAGAGAAAATTTATCCTAAAAAACTACTACATCTTGTTTCTTCAAGTCCAACAAAATAAAGGTACGCAATGATTACCATAGACAAAAAAAACCCACAAAGTTCTTTTTTTGTAGGAAAAGAAAACACATTTTCTAAATTTTTTACCTTTTGAAAGAATGTTGAAAAATCTTTTGTAACATTTCCCTTGGCTGCTTTATTTTTTAAGGCCATCTCCTCAATGGTGTCTTGAAGGAATTTAGCCAATTCAAGCTTTACTCTCAATTCTTTCTTCAATCTTTCCTCCTGTTAAAAAAATATTTGTTTTTAAAAGTTCCTGCCAGAAATACATGAACTAAACATTACTTCTGCCCCCAAACAAGTTATGTGGAGTAATTCTGGACTTCTGCTATAATACACACATTCCAAAGGGGCATTCACTCTTCCCAAAGATCTCCAAATCACACTGAACAAGCTGAAGAGCTGAAGAGCTCACTATGTGCTCTGAAAGTGGAAACTTGTGGGGCTCTTTTGGTGGGTTTTTAAAAAAGCCCTACCAATTCTGAGAAAACCTAACTAGAAAAAAAAAAAAGTTAAAAAAAAGGCATAAGAAGCTATTTTAAATATTAAGTATACATATGAAAAACCTTGTATCAAGGTTTAAGACCACAAATGTTACAATGTCTCTTTTAATACAACCAGAAAAATAAAACAGCTTTATTTCTCCTTTGTAGGAGTCATAGAAAATGGAAATGAGCATAACAGTAAAGACAAGAGAGGCTTTCAACTCTGATAGCTTGGCACTTACATATATAAAAGCTAGGATGGCACTGGTTCATTATTATATGTTAAAATAAGATAAGGAAGACAAAAGCATTACCATAATACTGAAAAAAAAAATCCAATATTTTTAGACTTTTTCTTATTTGTTTACCAAGAAATTCCTAATTTTTAAGAAGAAAATCACTGGCTTATAAATTCAGACCTGCTTACCTTTTTAGACTTTGTCTCAAATGTAGAGGGAAGCATATTAGGGAACAACTTAAGAGCTACCGGAAGCAAAAATTCCATAAATGGGACAACAAGAAAAACCAAGAAAGGGACCAGGCGAAAAAGATCAGCACATATTCGAAGAAACTGGAAGGGAAAAAAAATTGATAAGCTAAATTTTAAATACTTCTTTTAAAAATAAGTTTTCATCATCTAATTATCACTTAGGCTCACATAGATACATTTGCTATGAAGAAAATTTGAAATAACAGAATAAAAGGATGTGACAAAGTCAGTTTTTAGTGTTTTTTTTCAAGTTGCTATATACTAGAGAGTGCTGGAGTTTCACCAGTTTTCAACACTATAGAAAGTATTTCAAAAGCCTCACTGTGTCTCAATAGGATTATTGAACAAGTATCTCATTTAAACCTCTTAAAAGCACCTGAAAACAGGAGGTGGTCATTTGTTGTCATTAAAGCTGCTTAACTTCTTTTATGCATCTTTATTTGTGCTCCACCACTTCTTACATGCATGAGCTACTACGGACTAAGTAATCAAGAATAAAATGAAAGATCCCTCCCCCTCTGCCTTATAACAATTGTAATGTACATTTAAATCCAGGGTAATGAGGCCAGCTTGGTAGATTTTTTTTTTAAAACCACTGCTTTTTCAAAGCAGTAATCCTCTGAAGCAGGCAGTGTTCGTTACTGAATCTTGAACTGCATGAAATAAATACTGTTCTTGTGATTTCTGTACACTCACAAATATATATATTAGGCTGTACAGTCTATTATCAAATCTTTCAGTAATTGCTGAAAGCTTAATAACTCAGTTTATATTGGGGAGTGAAGATCTTGCTTGTCTCTACCTCGTTTTACAAAGGAAAAAATAGTTGTTGGGAATCCTGTCAGTTTGTAAATCAGGTACTCTACTGCCACAGCAGTGTCCTGCACATCAAGATTTGACAAATTCAGCTCTGAGTGGCAAAATCTGGCAACATAAACGCTATTACAAAAGTAAACCCATGCTCCCCACTCCAGCCCCTCCCCACAGCTCACGGCAATCAAGGAGAACAGCAGCAACTACCAGCACAGATCCCATGTCCTCAAGACTGATTTGCTAGAATACAAAACCTTTAAAACCTCATTCAGAATTTTCTTACCATACAACCAGCCAAAATCTTAAGCACTACTGTATGTGGAATGCACATGCTCTACAGATTCAAAGTCTGGCATTTTTTTCTTTTTATAAAAAAAATTTTGGTTTCCCAGAAGGGATGTTTTGGTCCATTGTTACAGGCTCAAGGACTTTTCCATTCATTCCAACAATAGAAGGCAAACGACAACCATGGAGTTAAAAAAAAAAAGAAAAAAAAAAAAAGGAAAGTTTGGAAGTTGGAAGAGCATTTTTAAAATTCAGAAGAAAAGCATATTTTCCCTAGAAAAAGAAAACAACCTCAAAAATTTCTATAGAGTACAGAGTTCCTATTTTTCCCCAGTCTCTAGTCTCAGACTGTATGCAAGTATTTCTACAAAATCAATATTCAAGGAAGCAGTTTTACTACTGGATTAAGCCAACCTAATGCTAACCTGAGACAAGGTATGAAGAGCCATGAAGGTGCACTGGCAGTCACACCATTGATCCAGCTAAAACTGACCCATTAATACATACACAGACAAGGAAGGGAAAAAGGATCAGTACAAACCAAGCGGGGGTGGGGTGGGAAAACCTGATTTAAGCATCAAGCTTTTCACAGCAGCACCGTCCTGGATCAGCTTTCACAAATCATGGAACTGCACTCTCGGTTAACTCAAGGAAAACAGCTTTATGCAGGAACCTAACACAATGGTGTACAATTACACACACGGTATTTGGCAGCACAGCACGAGAACCTCGTGACTACTCTGTATCTGCTGCTACAGCTCGTGTATTCCACTCTTCCCTCCTCTGCAGGGAAGTTTGTAAAGCTGGCAGATTTGCCACAAACTCCATGTGTTGTGTTTGCCACCTCACTGCCATGTCCTGAACTACCCTACTGCAGGAGCCAGCACTAGAGCAGTTAGTTTTTTAAAAGTCACTATCATGTTTTACTTTTTCCTGCCTTCTCTCCTAAGTGTAAATATGTGACCCTGCTGAATCCAAACCCTGTGAGCAATTGTTCAAGCAGAATTTTGGACTTTTAGTTTTCAGAAGCAATAGGTCCCTTTGCATTAGCCATGCTGCAATTGCTTGTTCATGTGGTTAGATTACTAGGGTATCTTTCCATTATTGCCTCCAAAGAGGAAGGAAAGGGCAGGCAGAAATAACTCATTTGTCAGTCTGCACAAAGATAAGATTTCTCTAGGACTGTCAGCTCATGTGCAGCTTAATACTTTTAAAGCAATATATACTTCAATTTGTATTTCATTTTTTTTGAAGTTCAGGAGATAATCCAGCACCAAAACATTAAGACTTCTTTAAAACAGTCAGTATACTACAATTTAAGGTTGAACTGATAAAAAAATGAGCTGTGTTGAAACAAACTTGAAATAAGTTTAAAAAAAAACCCAAAAGGGTTTTGTTCAGCTGCAGCTTTTCAGTGACCCTTGGTTCTGAGCCTACCATGCCCTCAAACTCCAGAGACAGAATGTCCTCTTCCTCCAAATAGAGAAAACACAAAAAGTAGATTGAGAAACTAACATTACTGTAGTTATTTTAAAACTAATTTCTCTACATCTCCTATACTGGATTTGCATGCATATAAACACACATATACATCACTAGATAAGAGACAGGCTACATCAATGTAAACACTAATTTCTATCCACAAATAAATGTCCATTTCATTCAAAAAGAGAATACCGAAAGTGAGCATTTGCACAAAAAACAAATCCAGGAAGACTAAATGCCAGATTACTACTTAAACATGAGGAAGACAGCTCTATCATCACTAGATAACAAAATCAAAAGCTAATCAAATAAATAAATCAATCTATTGATGGAATATTGCTGCTGTTTATAAAATTTCTCAGAAGTATGGCTCAGTAAACATCAAAGAGGCAGGAAAATCAATGGTTCCAATCTTCCCCCTGGAGAATTTCCAATTCTGTTTTAAACCATGAATTAATTTGTCTCGTTTGGCTTTCCAAGTTCCCCAAAGCTCTCAACAAGCCAGCATAAACCAGAACTCCTACTTCTAGAAGTCCTGCAGTCCTCACCTTCCCCTATCCTCAGTTGCTCTTTCTGGTACTACATAATCCCCTCTCACGTCAGCACAGACTGTTTTATTTATTGCTGAGCAATGTCTCAGCTGGATCAGCTGCCAAGAATTCCCCTGTACCAGCCAAGGAAGATGGCAAAACTGAAGGAGCATGAAGATGCTGAGACCATCCAGCAGAGCAGACCGAGAGGAAACCACACCCACCCACAGACAGAAACTGCTACACCTGCCTGTAACAATTTCTGCTACTTGTCTAACCTTGTGGATTTAGGAAGAACTTTTTCAGCCTGCATTTAAGATGGGATGGGGTTTAATCATACATCAAATTGTTCAAATGTGACCAACTTTTATCAGGAAATTATAAAACCAATGAGCAGATATTCACATTTTTGATCTTTTACTGGAACTTTTGCAGGCAGAGATGTGAACCCAGCACACTGTGTGTGCAGGTGTACAAACTGCAGAGAGCCACAGTGTCCACAGGTAGCACTGGCACTCCTGCCCCAGAGCGCATACCCCACCTGATCTCCAGCTTTTCTTTTAGAACATCTTTCCAGCAACAGATGAAATGCTTTTTTTATAAAGGCAGGAAGACAGACTTGAATTTTTAATCTCTATAAACTGCTTAAACAGCTTGTCCTTAAAAACAGTAAAATGAGAACTGTCAAATCAGCATGTTTGATATTTTGCCAATGAACTGAAGCTGAATATCAATGCATTTCTTACAAAAAAAAACTTAACTGTACAGGCTTAATACTTTGCAGTCTTTTAATATATGAACTCACATCTAATGTTTTTAAATATCCATATAACATTCCATTCCATTTAAATATGCCTATTTCATCGAAAACCTGAAATTACTACTGAAATATATATATTATCCAAATTGAAAGCACTCATATTTTGCACTCCAGATTTCATCTCCCTTTTCTTTAAAATTATCAGTTGCATTTTTACAGTTTCATAAATGTAAGCAACATGCCATAAATAAAGGAAATATATCTGGGCTAAAATTATTTCAGATATATTTATAACTGAGATAGTACATTATCAATCATGCATTTCAGCCTGCAGCTTTTAACCTGTTCAAAAGAACCCCATGAAGCAACAAACATGAACAGAACTGGCACCGATACAATCTTTACTAGCTGTATTTTCCTACTATTTTTCCAGCTGAATGAAAAAGCAGAGAAAATAACCGTATATGGCACATGGCTGGGAACTTGAGAACAAAGCACAAATGCTGCCCATGTGACAAAATCAAAGAATCCTCTGCTATTTGAATAAGAAAATAACAAATTTATCTTCAATAATGGGGAACACAGGAAAAAAGTTTTGGGGTAATACCCAAAAATTTTAGTGTCAACATAGCGGGGAAGAAGGAAACACACTGAGGAATTTTTATTCTAGGAACAGAAGACAACAGCAAGAACTAGCCCAGTTCTGATAAAACAGAGCAATCAGCGAGGACACCCAAAGGAAATTGGTCTTTCCTCAGTACCTGTCTCCGCTCCCGACGAGACAAAGTGTTTCCGTGCAGGATTCTCCAGAGCATCCTCGCCGCTATTTTTGTGTCAATCCACAGCAATCGAAACCCGTGGTAATAGTGCTTCAGTTCATCCACAATCCTCTGCCCAAGAGATTTTTTTACAACTTCCACTTCTGTTGGACTATATACAGGACCTCCTTCTTCCAGCTTCTTGTTTTTGTCCTTTAAGGACTTCAGTGACTTTTCAACTATGGAGTCATCTTGAAGGGGACGTGAAGAATGCCACCACCTAACTGGAAGATACTGGGGACCTAAAACACCCACGGTTGTTAGTGGCGTCCATGAGCCAGAAGAGCTCGTAAGAGTGAAGTGTATTTGTTCAGATCCTTTAGTCCAACAACAATAGTGAATTTTTTTGGAATAGGCGTAAACAGGAGGGACACTAGTGCAATATTTAAAGTGTGCAGTCCTTCAAAAGAAAAAAGCATTCAATAATTAGTAACAGATCATCAGCTATTTTCTATATATATTTGTACAGTATTTACTTATACATTTATAAAACACGAAATTTGAGAAATAGCTACTGCATATTCAAGGGAAAAAGTAATTTTTGACTCTTAAAACCAATGTCTACACATGAAAAGAACTCTCGGCTTTACTTCATGACAAAAAAAATTACCTTATAGGGAATTTTCCATTGTACAACTTTGAAAAGGTAGTTTATTTTACTCCAATTAAATAAAGAGCAGCCAGCACATGTGCTTTCTGTTTAGAAAGCTACATTTGAAAATTAATATGTAAATTTGTAAGTAACATAAAGTCCCTTCTAGTACTTCTCCTGTTTGTGCAAAACACGACAAAAAAGAAAAAAAATAGAAGTTGTACACTTGGGATAGGTGCTGAGTCAGAGAATCAGTACCAGAGGAATCCGATTTCATTAGAGCTCCTCTCTTACTATCTCCATGCACCCAGTTTTCCTTATTCAGCAGAACCTTTTGTACAAACTTCCATCATGGTACTGAGCTGGGACAGAGAGAACCAACACTCTCCTTGTTCCTTGTTCTCTTTGTTCTTTTCTTTAATTAAATTTAAGACTGAAGTTAGCAGGGAAGCACTGCTCAAATACTACTAACACTCCTTATATACACAGAAGACCCACTGGTTACATGCAAGTAGGATTGTACACACTTTTAATAAAAGATGGGACAAAAATAAAATAGTAGATAAAATATTTCATATAAATGAGTTCCATTAGTGTCCCTCAAACTGAAATATCAGCATTGAGACATCAACAGAGCAGAAATGACTGGGGTGTTTTCTTCATTGAGCCCTTGTACTACCAGAACAAAATCAGAACGTGCTTTGGTCTTCAGTCAATGAACAGAAAATACGTGGCTTTACAGGTCTTAGTAACATTTTAAGGAAAAAAGGTTTATCATACACTTAAAAGTGTTAGCCTCACCCAGTTTTCAGACAGAAACACGTTTTTAAATTTAATTATTACATGCTCAAATTTACTTTAATGGTCCTGTCCACCCAATGTTATTCAAATAGAGTTTTGTACAAAAAAAAAATTACTGTTTAAAGACACACTATTTTCTAGTTTAAACTGAAGTTTTAACTTCTGACTATTCATTGGTCAGACAACTGTTGCAACATATACAGTTACACAACACAGTCTCTTGGCTATCTAGAAAACTACACATTTTCACAGATATTAACTAATAAGAATTACAGTTTAATTGCTTTAAGAAAATAAACTACATATTTAAAACCAGACTTAAACACTTGCATAAATCAATCCACCTTGACTCTAAGGCATTTCCCAAAAGCAGACCTCCAGGCCTACAAGCCAAGTTCCACCTACATACATTGACACTTTTCTGCATGCAGAGAGGAAGAAAGCTCTGAGAGCAGAACTGGTTCTGAGTCTGCAGGGAATAAGAATTTTGCAAGAAATGTGCCTCTCTGAGCACACTTTCACAAGAAGGATGTCAGACACACAATTTCTAACCCACCTGTCCTCAGTACTTATCACTAGAGTCTCCTGCACTCAGATCTGGGTCACGTGGGGTGCAGGGCATTAGTTTATTTTATTTTAAGCAGCAACATTACATTAACAGCAGCTTTGGTTAGGGGGAAAAAAAGCCAAAACCAAAAACCCAAACCAAAACAAACAAAAACCCCTACCCCAGACCTTCTCAGTAGAATAAGATTTTCTGTCCTAATATTCTGCTTCTCATTTCATCACAGAATCATAGAATGGTTTAGGTTGGAATAGACCTAAAAACCACACAGTTCCAACCCTCTTGCCACAGGCAGGGATACCTTGCACTATCCCAGGTTGCTAAGAGCCCCATCCAGCCTGGCCTTGAACACTTACAAGGATGGAACATCCACAGATTCCCTGGGCAACCTGTGCCAGGGCCTCACCAGCACAGAGCAAAAAATTTCTTCCTTATACCTGATCTAAACCTATTTTCTTTCATTTTAAAGCTATTCCCCCATGCCTTGTCGTTCCATTCCATTGACAAAAGTCCCTCTCCAGCTCCCTTGTAACCCCTTTAGGTACTGGAAGGTGCTGTAAGGCTTCTGTGGAGCCTTCTCTTCTACACAGTGAAGAACCCCAACTTTCTCAGTCTCTTTTCATAGGAGAGGTGCTCCAGCCTAACAGGTTTTAAATCATAATTTCCCAGCTTCCCAAGTGAGGTCTTATATACTAATACACTAAAAATAGATATTTGAAAATGTTTTATGCATTTAAAAAATTAGTCACAACTAATTCTACAGCAAGTGATATAAACCCAACATGTCTAAATAAGAATTGGTTTGTTTTGTATTAGAGGGTTGTGGTACATCCTTACGTTAAAACGAAAACTCAGGAAATCAAATAGTCCCTGTATCCTGAGAAGTTAGTTTATAAATGAATTACAGAACCCATATTTAAACATTCCAAGGAAGGGCATTAGGGAATTCTTATTTACAAGTATGTCTTGTGAGCCAAGTCAGGAACAGAGAATGGATTCTGTCAACATTCAATGCCTTCAATTCCATAAGGGCACACAACAGTTGGATTTGTTTCCAGAAGAGGACACCATCACCCAAGGCTGCAACGTACAATAAATTCCTTTCTTTGGTTTAGCAGGGATCCCACTCAGATGCTATACACTCTGATCTGTCAACTGTGATTTTCTACTAGCTGAATGCTTACTCTATGGAACTCCATGGACAAAACATGCAAGAAGCTTATCAGATCCCATTATGACACCTGGAAACACCAACATAAATATTCTACTGCTTTCACATCAGAAGTGAAACAAAAAGGGAGGAAGTAGGCAAAAAGGGGAAGATTTCACTTTCTTTCTTCCACACACAATCAACCAGGTGAAGTGAGTAATATCAGTCTTCCTTCCCTAATCTGTCATTAACACAAGCTGAAGCTAACATTTTGGCACTTTGTCTAGATTTGAATCTACATTCTAAGACAGTATACTACCTGAAAGTTCAGAAAAATGTTCATATTTACTCACATTTTGTTTGCCAGCCTCAGGGATGTACAGCTAAGACATGCCCGATCTCCCAAGTTACCTAGAAAAACACCAATAATTAGCACCAATTCTGAAATTCAGGAGGATATTTATCCATGTAGTGAACTGCACACAAATACATGAGTGAGAAGATTGACCTTTACATAGAAATGGCTACTACTGAAAGCACAAAAAGATGTTCCTTAACACACAGAGTTGAACTCTGTGGATGTGTGAAGGATGTGGGAGGTTGGTTTGCTCTTGTACAACTGTCTGAAGACAGGTTTCCAATCCCTCAGGCAAGAAACTGTATTGCAGAGGAACTTCACCAAAAGCAAATGTAATTTTTAATAGCTCTATGACAACATAGTATCAGATGATCCAAAAGGAGCCCTGGCCAAGTGTTTGGGATTTAAATGGCTTTTCGTTTTAAGCAAAACAAATAAAACACAAGCAGGAACCTAAAGATGCTTCACTGGAGAGGTAGAACAACTCCATTTCAATACACTGCTGTCCATTTAGATTAGCACCTGGTAAAAATAGCTCTACCCCATGATCTCTCTGCAAAGGATACAAATTGTCTTGAAGGGAGGGGTGAGAGCCTGACCCAAAGCACATGAAAAGTTAGTTTTCAGAAAACACTGTATCCTGAACATGAATTTTATTTGAACACTACCTCAGAATCAGTCTTAATAGTAGCTAATAAAATTCAAAAGAAGGGCTGACACCTATATACGAGCACCCTCTATCCAGGTGCACAGACAAACAGCATCCATTCTGGAAATAAACTGAGAATATAATCAAATCATAAATCATCTAAGTCATGTGCTTCAATAAAGGGCCATGTTTGCAAGTCTTGCAATTATGGAAGAAGCATAAACAACATTAAATGGTACCTAGTGGCTGCACACAATCTACAATCACTGAAAATCATCCCTGATCCCACTAAAAAGGAATTCATGTTCCTAAAGCAACTTTAAAAAAGTAAATCTTGTATCAACACCTTGCTACAGTAACTCAATAGGTAGCTACTACCAAGTGCAAGAAGACTTCTGATCATAGAAAAATCACACAAACAAGACTTGAAACATGTTGACTCTTTTTAGCCAATCTTTTCAGAATTCACTGTAACCAGTGTAAAATTGGAAGGCTGGATAGAGTAGGCATAGTGTGGCTTGTTTCTCCCATCTGGAACCTACCACTTCTGGTCAATCCTAAAAGACAGCAGGATACAGAAGTCATTTGAAAGGTCCCTTTCCCACCATCAAAGCCAAGATACAGCCTATGACAGAACCTGAAAAAACACAGCACCCAATGCTGATGACCAAAAGCCTTCCCCAACAAAATACCCTAATGATTAGGGGGAAAGAGATGCTGCCAAAATCAGGTAGGACAATCGGAAGGCATAGAAGATAAATTAACTTATCTGAGGAAAATCTTGATAATCAAGGGATGTCTCCATGCTAAGTGGGCTCTGAAGTAATTACAACAAAAGCTGTGGCATTATCAAGTCAAAGGATTTATCCATGTCAAGTTGTATCAAACCCAAACACTCATTGCCACTGCAAATGGAGCCAGGGAAAAGCTGTCTCTCTCTGGCTCAAAAAGCAAGCCCTGAGAATCTGTGAAGGCATTGTGATTCTCTCCAATATTTACAGAAAGAACAGCAGCTAAATTACTTAACCCAAGAGGCCAACCCAGAAGGACATCCCTGACCTCAAGGAGCAGCTGAGCAAAGCAGAGAAGTACTCAGTGTCTGGAGGGATAAGTCACAGCACAGTAATCTGTCTCACCAGAGTGCCAGGAAGCCCACAAAGCCTTATGTGCCTAAAAGCAAGATGTGCCTAAAAACTATGGATAGGTGCCCCTAGAACTAAAAGGGATATCTGGAGCTCAAAACTGGCTTGGAGTTTCTTAGATAAAACTCCATAGTTTTCACTCCATAGTTCACTTCACTTACCTTCTTTCAAACCAGGCTCATTAAATCTTAAGGAATAGGTCAAAGAACAAAATTCCAAGGTTACCATAAAAAAACATGCTGACTAAGCTTCTTCTTGTACAGCATGTTCAGAGTGTGAACAGGCCCACAGAAAATGTTAAATCCAACTTCGTCAGTTTTGAAAAGAACTCTATAGGTTTTGCAGAGTCCCTTATAAACACATACCTAGGAGTAAACCAGCCCTGAAATAAAACACTTCCTTCAGAAAGGGGCAAAGTCCATAATTCTTGCTTCTGGGATAATGCAGACATCCAAAAGTATCTGAACAAGGTGAACGTTGCTTAACCCTACTCAACACTGGTCATTTAAGAAACCTGCATTGGCTTAGTAAGAAAGAAGGGCAGTAGTGCCAGAGAACCTGTATGTCAACATGGGTCTCATGGAAAAGTCATGGGAAACTTAATACTTGAATTCAATGAAGCATCAAACCCAAAGTTAACATAGAATAGCCATACTGTTACTATGTTTAGAATTTTTAAAAATAAAATGCTATCATGAAGTAAGTCCCTAGAGAAGTGTAAGCTTGCAGTACTTAACAGTCTGATCTTCACAGGAATAACATTTAGGATCTTAGAAGCACTTAGCTTTAACTTAATCTTAGACTACTTACACGTAAAGCAAAGAAGATGAGCTAAGTAAAGCAAAACACTACAGGAAAAAAAAACCACCATACAAGAATGTGTTAATAATAGATTAACATCCCAAATGAAAGTATCGGTTGTATCGTAACCACAGTGCATCACAGCACACTAATTATTTGATTCTATCACAGCATTTCAGCTTAGGTTGTCTAAGACTTATAACAACCAAAACTGTAGCAATCGTTAGCGCTACGTTCTATGCTATGCCACAAGAATAATCAAAGCTCCCATCTAATTTGAAGGTACATGGATGTGCTTTTTCCCCATTTTAAATAAACTGGACGGTTAGGATACCCCAGTTTTTTGTTCAGGACACTGTCCAGGCTTAACCTAAATAAATGACTTTGCAACAGCAGCTCACAAAATCATTTAGAGGAAGATACCACACTTGAGTGACTATTGGTAACCAAGAGGGCAGCTGCTCTTTGCAATGAACAAGCATCCCTATGGATCATCAGGTCTGCCTGGATGTGAGTGTGCAGCTGCCCTGCTCTGTGACAGCACTCCCATGACAGGCCAGGGCTCTGTGTCAGGGACAGGCAATTCCTCGTTCACCCTCTGCCATCCCAGCTCAGGATGTAAAGAGCAGCCACAGGCCTCGTCTACGTTACAAGTTATCAGCTGTTTCATGCCACTAAGCTTCACCAACCAGAGATATTTAAACTGCCAAATTATCTTCATTATTGATCAGTATCACACGATGCGCTTCCTTTTTATTCTCCTAAGCTTTCAAAGCTACTTGGAAAAAGGTAAATTCATGTTTAATCTCTAACACAGACTATGAAAACATCCCCTTGTGCTTTCTTAAAGAGAAGAAGCACATGACTAGGGACAACCCCACCTGACACCCAAGCCACGCCGAAAGCAAGGCAGACAGGACCGAGCCGTAGTAACGCATTCCTGCACTTTAACAAAAAGCACGTGTTTTTCCTTCCCCAACCAGCCGGCATTTAGGAAACACGCGTGTCCCACTGCCCTTAGGGTAACTCATCCCCTCCAACCACGTTGCCGCGGAAGCACATGCGAAGAGGCCGCAGCAGCCGCCGAGCGTGGGCCAGGCCGGGAGCAGCGCCAGCCCCGGCGGACAGAGCGCCGGGGACTCGGCCGCGGCCCTTCCCTCCCGCAGCGGCCCACGCCCGGAGACCCCAGACACCTCGGGCCGCTCTCCCTCCCCGTGCCCTCCCGGCCAGGCCCGGCGGAACGGAGCCGGCGGGCGGCCCACGAGGAGCCTCACCGGGCCGTGGCGGGCGGCGCAGCACTCGAGGCAGGCGGCAGGCGCGCCGCCCGCAGCTCTGCAGCAGCATGGACGCCATGGCGGCGCTCGGTGGGCAGGCGGGCGGGCGGCTCCGGCCCCGCTCCTGTCCCACCGCCCGGGCCGCGGCGATCCCCACACGCCCAGCGGCGCCCCGGAGCCGCGTTCGGCCGGCNGAGCGTGGCTCGCCCGTACGGTCCCCCCACGCTGGAAAGGCCACAGGCCTTGCCCGCTGGGTGCCAGTGCCTCACGGAGCCGCCCAAAGCGCCGTAGCCACACATAACCCTAGTGCAAAGTACAGCGCTCGTGCAGCGCACGGTGCCTTCCTCTTTGGCAGAGGTTGGGTTGGGTGATGCCCAGGGGTCCCTTCCAGCCGTGCGATCCTGCGGTGTGTGCGGCCGTGTTCCCGCACGCCTGCGGCCCAAGGTTGTCAGCACCAGTTCTGCTGCACACACGTGTGTTGCTTGTGGATCTCAGGATGCGACAGAAAAAATGGCTTTCTGGTGGAGCTGTGATGGTTTTGATAGGAAATAGCACATAAATGACTCATTTGACAGATGTGCCACACTAGTACTGGTTAATAGTTGGACTACAAGTAGCATGCTATTCTTCAGATTCTAGTCAAGTCCTGACCAGCCGTAGGATCTCTTATCAAATATTTCAGTACTTGCTTAATGCAGTATTATGTGGCACTTTCTTTATTTTAACTATATTGGCAGATGCAGTGAATAACAAGAATCAAACTGCAGAAATTATAACTTAATTGAGAACAGCGACATTTTACAAACTGTGTACACGAGGTTTGGGTGTTAATACCTTCCTTGTTCCAGAAAAAATGGGGGGAAAGCTGCTGGGACTGTCTGTGGACAAGATGGCTGCCAGCCCTGCCAACAAGATGGCTGCCCCAAGGACAGGGCTCCAGGGGCACAAGGGAGCTATGGGATCAGACCTCTCCTGCCTCACAGGTAACTCACCACACCAGGCACTTGGTCACCTCTACGCCTGCCTCAACCCCAAACAAAATACCCATTACTTAACCTTATGCATAAGGGGTAGCAGAAGTGTTCAGGTTTGACCCAAAACGTGACTGAAAACAGCGTCTCATAGCAATAAAAAGCAAGTGAGTTTGCAGTTTATCTGCTCATGCTTAGGACTAGGCAAATGCAGGAAATTAGTTGGTAATTTTATAGAGTTCTTTTATGTATTTAAAGAAAGCACTAGGGGTTTCTCCAAAGTATGAAAAAATTTAGATGAAATTTATATTATTTATATTTTATTTCTAAAGTATTAGTGAAGATGGAATATGCAATTGTCTGAATATTAAAAAAATTCATGACACTTTTCTCACTATGGGTATAGAAATGCTAGTGTTGTTTACATTTAGTGATAATTAACAAATTAATGGGTATTACTATTTATGTACTTATTAGAGCTACTTTTAAAATGTTAGGCTCCCAAATGCTCTGCAAGTTTTTTATCCAGCTGTGTTTGCTTTACAAGTATTTAAATATGTACTGCATTTAAATGGTTAAAATTATTTAAAATGTGCAACTTGACAATAGTGCTTTATATTAATGGCAGTCTTGAAAAAACCAAGCAAACAACATCTTCCCAATCTACACATCTCTCACTAGACTGCGTTTGTATCTTTCTCTTGTTATTCATTTTTTCTTTCTGGTTGGCTGATAACAAAACCAAATGAAATGGGGCAACTAATGGCAGTTCCTCTAACAAAGCTGCTTAATTATGTAGAAACATTATATGAAGCCTATACAAGAAGAATAATATGCTCTGAAGTCATTAAACTATTGACAAGAGATTTCAGACAGCAAACAGATGATTACAGAGGTCTCAATACATTTATGCAGACAAGTAACCAGCCTTTCAATAGTTTCATTAAATTCATTAGTATTCAGGGTGGCAGACAATGTAGATGCATGAGCCTTTTCAGAGCTGAATTCGTTATGTTTTTGTACAGTCTTTTGTTCCAGATTTGTTTATACCTGGAAGTTACAGGGTTTGCTACTATATATATGAAAAGGATTGATAATACACTCTGTGAAAATTTCCCAAATAGATACAGTCTAAAAGTACTAATTGATTGTGTTAATTTACCAAGCATTTTGAAATAATGATTAAGAAAAGACTAAGAATGAAAAATTTTTAAATATTTGTACAAATTGCTGCTACATGAAAAGGCCGTGTGACTGTAGGTGACACATGGGCCTTCCATAGGAGTCAGTTTTTCTTTTAAAGAAAAACATCTTCTACTCTAGCCAGAGCAACAGCTCATGAGCTCACAGAAAAAACACTTATGCCCAGAATAAAGCACGATACCACATAGTTACTAGGGTTTGGGGATTTAAAATAAAAAAAAATTAAAAAAAATCATCATATGATACACAGCCATTTTAGACCTGGTTCTTAAAGCAACCATGTTGTCTGGAAAAGTCGTCAGCCATCTTGCTGAAAGATCTTTTCCAGCAAGAATAGGATGAGAGAGACTAAAAGGAAGAAATACAAATCCTTCTTTCTAGGTGGATGCAATAAGGATCTGAGAATCATTAAAATAAATGTAATATTTGAACAAAACTAAGATTACTATTTCATGTTAAATATAATCTTTCCCCCCCGGATATTAACTAGAAGCAAAAGCAAGGTAGGAGTTGTCTGAACCAATTCTAAACAACCTCCAAATAAAAGGAGATTTTGATGATCGTTATAGGCTGTGTGAATGCTGAAATATGTGTTTTATTGCTGTATGAGCAGACCCCAGTGATATCACTAGGGCAGGACTGTTCAACTTATCTCAAAGAGGTATAGTGCATGAGACCTGTAAAAGCACAGAGCAAGCCTAGGGCTGTGCATTACTTATAGACATGACAAAGGAGCAGATGAATCTATAATTCTTATTGAGGAAGTTTAGAAATCTATCTAAAAATTGGGGCAAATGTTTATATGAACAGGGAGGAGAACTGTAAGTTTGTCACCCCTTCCCTGAAGACATGGCCCAGGAAGCACTCCTAGATCCTGTTGAAGTTTTTGGGGATTGATAGCAGCTCCCCCCATTCCCAGTTTGAGGTGCCCTCAGTACCAAATCTGTGACACTCCTGCCAGAGACACGGACACAGCCTCAGTTTCCCAGTACACCCTGATGATAAATGGAGCTGGCAGCAAAGGCAGGAAGGGCCCCGGAGATGGGATTCAGGGCGTATGGGGGGAGGAGGTGCAGTGTTTGATGCTCTGGACTGTAAGTGGGAGGAGGTGGAGACATAATTAGCATCTGATGAGTTGGGAGGCACCTTTGCCATTTCACTGCTGCAACATCGTGTTTGTGTACACAGTGTGACTCAATAAGCTATGTATCAGTACAGGTCCATAGATAGTCCTTAAAAGTAGAATTATGCTTTTAGGCTGGAGATTCTGTTTCCATGGCAACCCCCAGGTTGTCTCCTTGAATAGGTTTAACAATACGGGATTAACCTCATCTTTATTCACCAGTGTTCAGTGTAAATGTAAAGAAAGGGGGGGGGAGGAAAGACATTGCTGTGTAGCAAGTTGCATTAAGTTTCTACTCCAGGGAGAAAGCCAACAGATTATTAGTAGTTTTTTTTTTAAGTACTTCCATTCATTATTGGGGATTTTTAGGAGAGATTCATGGGATACTGAAGCCTGTTGCTCAGTCAATGTTACACCCAAAGGTAAAAGTTCAAGTGGTGGCTAGATTACAGATTTGCTGTATGTACATCCAGGTCACAAGTTCACTCCTGTCTGTAAATGTGCCAAAAACAAGCGGCACTGGCTACACATTAGCACAGAAACAGGCTGCCCTGGGTTCCTCTTCAAACACTGCCCTGAAAAGCCATGCAGAGTGCCTTGATGGCAATAACGTGCTGCAAACAGTCATTCCTTATCCAAGGATAATTAACGACCTGCTCAAATTCAAGTCAAAAAGTGATCTTTTAGAAGACTGCTTAGGCTTGACCCAAATTAGCAACACAAAATGCCATACAAATATTAGGTTGTCATTACTTAAATTTGGCATGCAGGTGGGCAAGAGCACAGCTGGGGGAGCAGAAACAGGAAATTTTGAAAATTTTTCCAAATTGAGGGAAAAGCATTTGCAGTTCAGAATGAAAACCACCGAGGTTCTCCCTTTTCCCAGCAGATGGAGCTTACGTGAAACAAACAGGCAGAGAAGCTGCGGAACCACCACACAAAGCGAGATTGGGGCACTGGAGGAACACATGGGACCAAGCCACAAGGTTCTGGCCAAGGCAGGATCAAGGGGGAGAAGGCAGTGTTCAGGCTATGTGCACAACAAAAAAAGGGTGAATATAGCTATAAAAAGCAAATAGATTTAGATTTTGAGAAATACAGAGGGAGGGGAAAAAAGGAGTCTCTAGTGTTACAAACACACCTGTTAGCTCCAGCTGATATGAGAGACTGAGATTTTGCTGCAAAATCATCAATGCTGTATTTAAGTAACCTGTTGTGCCTCCAAATGAAACAGTTTGATTTTATGAATGACAGGCTTCAAAACTGTGCATTTGGAGTTATTCTTTGCCTCCAGGATTTTTTAGGCTGTAGGGTTTGCAAGTTCCTGTCTGTAGTTAGAAACATAGAAAGCCAAAAATCTTATGTCATTATCTGCCTCTCAGAGTTAGGTCTTTAAGAACACCAAATGTTGTGTTACTGTCAATAAAAGCCCTAAATCTGCCACTGCTGCTTTTATGCACCCATCAAGAAGCAGGACAGAAGATGCATGTGACTGGGGAGGCTCTCCTCCACCCCATTGCAGATTTTGTCGACCCATTCCTGCACTTCTTGTATATCACAAAATTCCTAGTGAAGTCAGGCAGTGTTATAGAAGTACTGGAAAGACAGGAAGTCCCTGGAAAACAGAGATACCTTTCAGTTTGTGTCTATTAAAGAAACAGCAAAAGGTTAGCACACCGTTTTAGGAGAATTTTTACCTTTGTATTCCAAAAAGTAGAAAAATGTGCTAGTTCCCAGGGCCATTTTAATGGCAACAATGTAACTTTCTTTAGCAATTTTGTGAGGCTGAGGCTGCTTATGGTAAGTACGGGTTGGGAGGGGAGCAGGTTACAGCCAGCACATGCACACAACTGTATATGACTTGGTGCAGGCAAAATGCAACATTGTCCCCCAGGCATATTTGTTCTTTCTCTGTCTCAGAGGAGGTGAGCAGAGCTAAGCATTACTGTTAAAAGAAAAGTGAAAAATATTGAAGATGGATATGTTCATTTACTGAAGTCTGATGCTTAAAATTCCTGAGTAGAATTTAGCCCTCTCAGGCCTCTGCTTCGTTATCTCTTTCTTCCTGGTTTTGCTGATGATCTTATCAGTCCTGACTCATATTTTTCCCTTACAGTCAGCCTGAATAACCCTATCAGAATGTGTCTTTCCAACCTTTGAATTCACTCTCTCTTATTTACCTTTCAGCTTTAAACCTCCTACCTTTCATAATCCAGACCAAGCCTGTAACACAGATCTCACACTTTTTCATCCTGTTCTCCTTGACCTGACTAACACTCCCATCTTCCGTGCTGCCGTACAATGACCTCCCCTTTCCAGCATGCAAGCCCACAGCCCCTCCTTTATTCAAGTCAAAGAGCTGCTTTTCTCAAGAGGCCTCCCCACAGAGATAATGAAAAGCAGATTAAGAGATTTTAAAAAGGAGTTGGTTCCTTTGGAATGGTCAGTGCACTTTCCCTTTCTACAACCATCCTCTATACTGTAAATTTTCCAAATCAGTGTTTGTCTGGATGTCTGTGCCTTGACCTCAGCAGGACCTAAGCTGTTGGGTCCCAATCCTACACATGCATATGTATGCCATGGCCCTTTGCTATCAGAGACATTCACAGAGTAGTAAAGGATCAGTGCAGTTATGTATTTGTAAAACCAAATCCTGTTGCTTGCCAGATAGCATCATAAAAGTCTTGGACAGAGCTAAAAATTAACATTTTAATCTTTGTTTTTGTGAGAAAGAAAGAATGATAACCTCCAAGGCAAGTGAAGTGGCAGCTCTGTTGACACCACTTGATTTGTAGATATATGAGAATCTTGAGGGGAAATACCTGTTAAAATGTGACGTGAAGCTATAGAAAAACAACAAAGAGCCATCAGCACAAGTACATCCCAGTGGTTCTTTGCCAGTATCCTGCCTTTTTCTTGTGTGGCTGAATTTCAGGCACCAGAAACAGAAGACGCTTTGTCTGGGCTTTCCCATGTAATCAGCAACCTCTCTCCTGCCTGTCTTAGCCCTCTATTCACTTTATTACTATTATAGTATTCCCTAGAGACAGACTTGGGAGGCATTCACCCCCAAACATCCTGTTACCTTCAAGCAATTAGGTATTTTCTCAGTAACACATTATATGCTTTAATCCTGGTTGCATGTGTGTAAAAAGTGTGGCTAGCAAGTCGTGTATATAAGATAATACAAAGTTGATGTAAAAGAGCTTTACCATTGGATTTGATCAGTGTCCAGGGGAAGTAAAGTACCCCAAAGCAGGCACTCTCCTCTGAAATCAATTTCAAGAGGGAATTTTGTATACAAACTGAATGCCTAGCTGGGGTCTGCAAATATCCAGCAGTTCATGAGCTGGATAGAGCGAGAGGAGCTCACTGGGACTCATCTGTATAGCAGGTAAAAGTGAGCCATCCAGCCTGCTCATCAGTCAGGGTGGCAAGCCCCACACTCGTTCCAATATGACACATATCAATCATTTTCTTTTCTAATTACTAACTCAACAGCTGAAAAAGGAAATATGCCCAACAAATATCAACAAAAAGCTAGCTCAGCCAGCAGTGCTTCCCTGTTGTGCCAAGGGAACAATCTCCTCCCCTGTGCGAGGCCTCTCCTCCCAAGGAACAGACATCTAACTCTCCCTGAGCGGGAAGCCTCTTTCAGCGTGCCAGCTGGGAATCAGGGCCCTGGGCACAATCCCAGCACCTGTGCCTAGTTTTCTTACAGAGCACAGCCAGCTGCTCTGTTCGGTCTGCAAATGTCCTGTATGCCCTATTTCTTTTCTGTGGATTGCTTTGGATAAGCAATGCGAATGTGTTGCTTATATTTGGATTTTTGTAAATTCATTGTTTTACATTTACCTTAACCTGATTTGTTTAAGGATCATATCAGGCCACTGATAAATGAAGTCATGCCATGTTTTTAATAATTATTAAACCAGGGTTATTGAACCATTAGTGCCCAGAACCCCTTGTAGTATTTTTGAGGGAATTTGAAGGTAAGCAGGATGTAACTGCAGGCCACTTTGGAAACTATGACATGGAGTTTGTGAGGAAGAAGTGTTTTTGATGGCTGGTGTTTGTCAGCAAACTTTTCTGGCATTGCACATGGTAGCAGAGAGTATATTTGACCCTGAGGGTTCGCAGGCATTAGATAATTGTTTTGTCTCTGACTTAGTTCATGGCATGTTAGACTAGTCATTTCTATCTGTGACACCAAATTATCAACTGCAAACTTCCTGTGTGGAAATAATTATGCATCTTTTCCAAGTTTGCATTATGTTCTTCTGTATCCAACAGTTCTTATGCAGAAAGGCAAGGTTAGCGTTAAGACCATTTTCACTGCTAATAGCTTGACTCTGAAAAGCCTTCATATTATTCAAAAATCCTAGTATAAGTGGAGCCAGAGTGGGGACAGAATTCTGTACTGCAACAGGAAGGGGACATAGAGAGGTCTGGAAAATAATGAAGGTGGGAGGAAAGTGAATAAAAAATGGTTATTATTCCTGCTTATAATGCCATATTAATTAAACCAGTTTATCTGGGAGCAGCGTTTAAAAAAACACAGAAGGAAGTATATTTTCATTTAAACTCATTGCCACAGGATGTTCTGAAACCCCAGAATATAAATAAATAGGCTCAACAAGAAAATAGACACACTCAAGGGAGCTAGACTTAATGAAGTCCCTGACACATGCTTGTCTAGCTGCAATGTCTTCTTTGGAAATTAGGAAATCCCTAAACTACTGATTTTCAGAAGCAGAATGACACAAATGGGTAGGAGCTACTTCTCCTGTAATGTTTCCAATTTTAAGCACCCATTACTACTTCCTTTCCTGGTTTCCCTTGAGGAAAGGACATGCCTATGCCTGCTTTGAATGTTAAAAGCTTCCTCTGTTCTGCACAAATAGAGGTGAGAGTAAGAGACCATAAATGATTACCCATGGGCAGCTAATAAAAGCTGTAAGATGCAAGTCCTAACCTGGAACCAAGGAAGTGTTTGAGGTGGACCAAAGGGTCGCTGTCAGGGCATCTCGAGGAACTTGACTGAGTTGTGCATGGCTCACCCCATGCTAGGTGCCTATGGCAGTTTGGTTAGTCCTAGACAAGCACTGCACTGTTTCTGCCACCCTTAAACTCCATGTGTTCTCTCACCAACATAACAAACTGGTTAATAAAGATGGGGATTTTTTGTGTAGAAATATAATGAAAGCCAGGTCAGAAAAGGGAGAGATCTCAGTCCACTTGGTGACTTACACAGAACGAAACTCTACCAAGGAAAGGAACTTGCATCTTCTCTTGCTTTCTTACCACAATGTTTCCTCTTTGCACTTTACAAAGTCCAACTTCTGCCATAATCCACCTGGCAACAAGTTACAGTCAATCTCCCTCTAGTGGGTAATTAATTAGCCATAAAAGCCACAGCAAGACTGAGATGTGTTAAAAATCTGCCTTGCACGTGCTTTCCTTCATCTTCTTTCCTCAGCTGGCTTTCTTCTTTCATCTGTGATCTTTCTCACACATGCATTACGTGTTTTCTTCTAACCTCCACTGAACTTCATATCTGCTCCTTCTCCATTCTTGTGCTCTGTGAGGAGATGGACTGTTAGAGAGGAGTTTCTGTTTGACTTTGATGTAAGTGGAAATGAAAGTGGAAAAGGCGCCAAAGAATGAATTTAAAATGAAATTTTCTAGAGATTAGTGGTGTTTGCACAGAGGCATGTGTGCAACCCCCAGTATGCTGAAGTCTTAGAAATCTGGGGAAAACCATAAGACCTACCTGACATTTGTAATTTATTTCTTTTTATCAGGAGTCAGTCAAAGGAAATTTACATTTGGGTTTTCTTATCCTTAAAGTTGATTTATTTGGGTTGAAAATCTTCTGCATTCTGCTTAGTAGTTTGTTCCCCTTGCATTTGTTGTTCCATTACCAAAACTATTAACAGCAAAATACATAAGCCAGCTGTGTTCAATCTGAAGTTAGCTCTCTAACAGCAACAGTTAACTACCAAAGAGTATTCCCAGAGCAGAACTGACGTTAATTAAGAAGGATAATGCTCTGAAATATGTGGAGACAAGATGCTATAGAAATTTATTTAACCAGATCATGCCTTTTGTGTATGGAACTGCATTTCTCTCCTTGCAGAGCATATAGGCTGGATACTATGGCTGTTACTCCATTTAGATTAATGGAAATATATTAGGGATGATTCTCAAAGGTATCTCCTTTCTCTGACTACTCTGGGGTTTCTTGTGTGTGTGTATGGGGTAAAGCATATTTCAAACAAAAAGATGAACAAGTCAGTATTGTCCAAATGAAAAATGACAGATCTGGTTAAAAGAAATTTTTAGGACAGGCTTTGATAATATATTCCTCCAGTGACTGTAGGTATAATATTAATCACTATATGTTAGCTTTCTGTTTAAAACTTTGAATTATCTAAATAAACAAACATGAAAGACATTGTGTTCCAATCCAAGTATTTTCCAGGTTCCTGGAGACACTGACCTTTATCTCAAATCACTGTGGTAAACAGTGTTCCACAAAAGTCATTAATTAGAACCCCAAGAGTCTTTATTATGGCAAACTTAGGTATCACAAAGCAGATGAATAAAATGAAGATAAACTGGAATTTTACTGAAGCAAAGTAAGGTCACAGATTATTTATTGTGAGCAAATTCTGTGCCTAGAAACACCTATGCAATCCATATACTTACATTATTTTGTAAATAACAGCATCATGCAAAAATATTTTTTCTGTATGGCAAAGCAGAATTATCAAGTTATTTTACTAACATGGGTATAAAAAATATTGTAGCTTTTGCTCCCTTCATAACTGAGTTGTCAATATAACTAATTTCATTTCACCGTAATAAAGATGAAATGAATTCCAATCCTGTTCCTATATCAGTTACAGTATAATTTTATTCACCTGAGACATTTCATAAACCTGCTGAAGGTAAGAATTGCAGACGGTGCTGAGGGAAGATATGGAGGCAGGGAAGAGGTACTGCAGAAGAAATTTGCAGGTTTTTTTCTCCACAGCTTTCTTTGCATTGATGAACAGGACAAAAAGAATTCAGTGACTATCATTTTTCAAGACCAGCTTGTAGAGCTGACAGTAAGAAAATGTTCTTTTGCATCCAAATTGAGTACATTTGTTGTAGAATTTATTAAGACACTGTAAACAAAGAAACTTAGAGTGCCACATCCTGTTCTTTCTTTAGGTTGGATGAAGGCTTCATTTGGCATCATGAAAACTAGAATGACCACACTGGGCTAAACCAAAGGCCTGTGAGTCCCTTTATCCAATCTCTGGTCATAGTCAGAAATGAGTGCTTAAGGAAGGAGAACAAGAAATCGGGTGAGCATAGAGTGTTGCTGCCTGCAGCAGGGACTTGTATTTCATCTCTGCTGATAAACACACACAGAACAGAGTCTGGTAGTCTGAGCACAGAGCTAGGAGCTACGAATCTGCTGTTTCAGTCCTGCCTCTGTCACCAAGGTTACTTGTACATTACTGTGTCCCAGCTCATGTGTGCTGGTGGCAAACCTGCCTTCAAGAGGCATGTACGGCCCTTGCTCACATAGCCACACTCACGTTCAGGCTTGTTTTGATCAAGTTTGGTATTATGGAGAGATTTGTTCTTCCCTAATGAGCTGCTTAACATCTTTGATTGTTTCCTGAAGAGCTGCATAATATCCTAGTGCACTTCTTATTGTGCCCCTTTATCTGTTCCCCATTCCTTCAGGCTCCTCTGTATTTCACATGGTTATCATCACTGGCCTTTGTGGTCCTTGTGCTTTGTCCTAAGCTTGTCATCCCTCAGTTCCTACACCCAGGAACAGCAAGCTCATTGCAAGGAAAAACTGTGCAAATATTTTCCCTGTATAGCCCAAGTCCAGGTCAATCAATCACGTAGCACAGAGAGGCTGACTTTCAAATGTCTCTGCTTAAGCTGCCAATAAAAAGGTGATGCTGTTAGATTTCCAGTAAAACCAGAAAGATAACATTGAAGACAACTCCTTAAAAATTCCTATTAAAATTTTTATTTAAAAGCTATGTTTCACATTGCTTCTAGGCTACCTGCAATTCCCAGCATGATGAGACTGCTCTTGAATGGATCCTCAGAAACTGAATCCATCAGCTGCAGGCCCACTTCTGGGGAGTTCACAGTTTCATCACTGCTTCTGGAAGTCTGTCACCTCCTCCTCCACAGCCATCATTCCCACCTCCACTGATCTACCATCCCTTCAGAAACACCAAGTGGAGGAGGACTGCAAGCTCCACATTCAGGGCACTACTCAGAACATTACAACGCAGGCAGGTAAATAAGGAGTTGTCAGAATTCTGTTTTCCATTTTTAACCTTGCAATGCAGAGCCTTTAGCAGTGTGATACCATTGGGGATTTCTACAAGTTGACTCAAGCTGGCTGGATTGAAGGTCAGATTTGAGGAACTTCTCCCCAGATCCTTGCACCTCAGGTTGAGCAGAACCCTGGAGAGCTCCTCCTCCTCCCTGTGGCCTCCAGCTGTGCTTCTTCACAGGGCAGGGGTGCACAGGAACTGGGAGAAGCCACATGCAAATCAGGGCTGAGTGGTAACCAAATACGTCTAACCCAGGGGGAAGCTGGTGGGAGTGCAGAGCTAGCCAAAGGGAAGGGAGCAAATAGACTGGAACATTCAGGCCCTGGAATATTGGCATGTCAGTGGAGGTCTGTGTATAGTAAATAAATAGAAATATGCATGTTTTAGCGATTTCCCCAGGATAAAGTAAGTAGGAGTGTGTTCAAAGAGTAATATTTGCTTTATACTGTCCTGTGACCACAGGTTCAATATATACATTAGGAAGTACATATAGGGTGTATGTTTGATCAAGGAATTTAGACAATAACCTGAGTAATTGGCAGCATACAACAAATCCCATCAGTCTGATCTCTACACCAAGTTCCTTCTCAGTATTGCAATTTTGCAAGCAATTAAAATGGCTACTTAGCTACATTATGTTATTACAAGCAACATCACTTGTTAAGTATTTGAAGTAGGAAAAGTGATGTTAGTTGTTGTGCATTGCTACCCAGGTAAAAATCACACCCCTGTGTTAAGCATGCACAACAATACACCATTAACCTGTTTAACATGATAGCCTGAGTGTTCTTTTACATTTCTACTACAAGTCCTCTTTTATTACTATGCACATTAAAATTTTTTTCTGCTATGAAGAGGATTCAATGATTTTGCAAACCAGCCTCAACCCTAGAATGCTATAATTTGACGATTTCAAGGCTTTTCAACTCAGACCCTTGCATTTATGTCATATATCGCATTGCAGATTTCATCCAATAGTCAAAAATGTACTCTCAATGCAGTATCATCTTATCAGTATTCTAGCACCATAAGCTTTCTCACTGGAAGCAGGGGACTGTTCATTACAATGAAACTGAAAATGGAATAACTGAAGGATTGATTTATATGACCTTCACTCAGGAATGTTCTAATTCTGACATAATCTCTCTGACTGAAATCCTAAACACTGTATAATTTTGATTTATTACCCTTAAAAGAAGGAGCCTGGATCTATAGATCAACAGAATACCTGGCATGAAAAAGAATGGTGCAAAAGCTCAGGAAGACTGCAAGAAAATGCAGATTGATCATGTGACTTTACTCCAAACATTGTCTCAGCCAGCAAATCCATGAACAGAGCTGAAAGCAAGTGGAAAAACATTATGCGGATGTTTTCACAAATCCGCCCTGTCACTCGGAAATCTCTCATGATTATATACATTTTATAGCAAAGATAAGAGCATCTTAGTAAGTTCAAGCATGAAACAGTCTGTTTACTAAAGGCTGCAGGAAATGTTTATTAGACCAGCTAATTTATGGCAAAACAGGTCCAGAACTCTATATACTCCTCAAAAGGCTGCTTTACCAGGCAGCTGTTTCCTTCCCACACCGACAGTGTAATCCACTCTGTGCTATTCTGTCCTCACATCTGCTGCCATGGGAGCCAGGGAGAGGCTTGTAAGGGTGTGAGGGCATGTTGGACTTGACTGCTCACAGGTGAAAGCTAGAGCAGCCCTATAGTGTGCTGCTTAAAATTAACAGCTGATATCTTTAAAGCAAAGCAGCTGGATCTAAATCAAGTAGAATCTTCTTAAATGGAAAGGTCAATCAGGCTGGTTGTCACTTCTTGGATTTTTTTGGTGAGGCAAAGAGAGTAGTTAGAAGAAAGAGCAGATAGAAACTATCCACAAGCTGGTTGATAAATATATATTAAAAGCCCACTGAACACAGTCTTAATGCCCTGCAGGAACTGAAATCAACAGGTCAATTTAAAGCAGACTAACAAAAAGAAATCTGCCCTCCACTCGTGCCTTTTTTCTGTTCTTAATATTTGTGAAATGAATGCTTGCCTCCTTTCTTCCCACACACTCAGCTCACAGTTCCCACTTAGCCATTTCCCAGTCTTATTTTAGACAAATCTTTATCTTATCATGCTTCTCCTGCAAATACTTCTCTTCTAGAGCACTTAACATCCTCTTCTTTCATAAAACCACCTTTTACAAGTGGTACCTAATCAGTCTTACTTTATCCTAGCCAGGAAATGGAGGGGTTTATTTTAGAAAAAAAATACTGTTATTCTGTGAATTTTGTGGCTGGTATGAATTGTTTTATTCTAGCAGATAGTAGTCTCCTCTATGCAGGAACATTTGTCTGCTTCACTGTACTGCACAATCCATATTATTCTTACCTATGAATGAGCCTGTTCCTTATTACTTCCAAAGATCAAATATTACACAATTCCTCCAGTATGGAGCTACAGTCTAAGCTACAGCCACTGTAAAAGCACTACAGCCTCAGAAAGACTATTCCTTCCTTCCTGAATACATTCGAGTGGATATAGCAGGAACTAAATTTGTGCTTAGGGATAGCAGGAAGTGCCTGATTCTTTTTACGTACTTGCAGAAGCGGATGGGGAAAAAAAGAAAAAAAAAGGGAAAAGGAGGAGATAAAAAAGAGAAGAGAAAATGGTAAAAAGAAAAAAGAGAGACTTGGGTGGAATCATATTTAGGACATTTAGTCCCTGAACTATATATGGACAATTTTCAAAGTAGGAAAATAAAGTATTTATATCAAAAACTATGTTCTACTGGAATGACATAAAGGCTTGTAAGCAGCAGACAAAAGAGAAAAAAAATGATATTATTTCTGTAATCAATTAGCATATTAACATGTAGGAATACAATACAGATAATATTTGATTCTTTGGACTAGAAAACTTAACATAAAGCCCACTTCTGCAAACCAATCCTGGCATACTTGATTTTCAGCATGAGCTGTTTATTGAATTCTCAAATGAATGTATTTATCATTAGGAAAATCAAAACAGCAGAGGAAGTAATATAGTCTTAGATTTCCCAATGGTGAATTAATTAGCAGAGTTAATTCTGGCCTCAGCCTGGTATCTCATCCACCAGATAACACTCACTTCCCACTGTAAAAACAGATGATTGTAAAAGCTTAAAAGTGTTTTGCCACTGCTGGTAAAGCTGATAGGGATGGGAGTGAAGGGCAGCTTGGTATCTCCTTCAACCAATGGCAAACTATTCAGTATGAGCGGTTAAGAACTACTTTATTAGGATGATTATCGTTACCCTCAACAACAACTATAAAAAGCTCCAGTCAAATGGCTCTGACTCACTTGTAAGGGTAATACTATGTGTGGAGGAAATTCTGGGTATGGCTGTCACCAGTGGCTAATCCCCCTGGAACAGGTGCACAGCAGTTTGCCAGTCCCACATCACAGCAGGGCTGGGAGCCAGGGCATCCAGCTCACAAGAGATGCCCACTGGAAGGGAGGTTGAACAAAAGAAGAAAGGGCCTATCTTCATGTTTCTCCCAAATGGCTTCCACTTGTAAAGTTTTAGAAAAATTTGGAAGCCATTCTCCACTCAGTGTGCATCAGCGGTAATAGCCTATTTGTCCTTCCTCAATAGTGAGTCCTCCTGAGCCACTGCAGCATCTCTAGGGTGAAATACTTTTGCAGACAGTATGTTTGCAATTGTAAATTCAACAGATTGTCTGTAAACTAGTGACTGTTAATATAAAATATTTTAAAACAAAATGCCTAAGTGCCAGAACAGTCCAACCTAAGATCAAAAATCATTTATCGAGTCCATTCAGGACAGAAGGCAGAAATATTCCAAAATTGTTTTTCAAATGAATGAACAAGGAATACAGACTCAAAATCTCAACTGTGGCAGACGCTGAATGTGGTGTCATTTGATCTGCAGAAGCACTTGGGTGTCTGAGTAGGCCTGCTGAAACAGAAGGAAGCCTTTCTCAAAAAGATTGCTCAGCTAGTCCAAACTTCTGTGTAAAAGAAAAACATTTTCTTACATTATAAGGAATATAAATAAAATAGCATAGTCTTTTCACTGAATAAGATACACCTATTAAAAATTACGTGCTGCAGATTTAGAAAGGGCCCTGTAATTAGACCTGCACTAGACAGATTAAAAGACTTCTTAAAAGGATTTTTTTCAATCTGTAATACAACACACCTTTCAATATAATATTTCTGTCCAATTAAAATTATTCTATTGATGGAGAGTCTATCATAGTTTTATTATGATTACAATTTATTGTAAACTTACTGCATTCATTATTAACCTGAGCTCTAAAAAAATGTAAATACCAGTAATTATTAAACTTGAAAACAATGCAAAAAAAGGAAAAAAAAGATAGTAAAAAAAGAGGGAAATGAAGCTGATTAAATGTCTGGTTTCCATTGATTGCCAATAGCTGCTAGTGTTAAATTAAGAGGTTATTTTATTGTCCCCTACAGCCAAGCTCAGCCATGCTCCATTCAATAACCAATAATTCATGTCTTTGAGTTAATAATAATTACAATAAAAATATTCTCCATTTTCTGGCATGCTGTGTTTATTTTAGGATATTAACACAGCAATCCAAATACAACACTTAAGACTCCCTCAGGGTTTTCTGTCTCACATCCCAGACCTTGTTTCTTTATAAGCTTTAACGGCCACAGCTAGAAGAGATATAAATAGTCTGAAGCACAAGAGAATCTCTCTTCCCTGACAGAATCTTTATTTACAAGCTCTACAAACCCAAGCAGGTCAAACAGTCCCTTGCTGGCAGGTTAATAAGGCCCACCTGCCAAATAAACCCACCAGTGAACTCCACAGGGCCTACATAAATCCAAAGTGCTTGGAACAAGCTTTTCTCCCTGGAATCATACTGAGATGGGATGCTTATAGTTCAAAAGGGGGTCATCTTTCAAACCCCGGAGTGCTTGTCTGCCTGGCACACACACATGAATGTGCAAAAGGTTTGCAAAAACCACGGCTCTTACCTTCAGAAGACATCATTATTTAACATTTATATTTCAATATTGCTTACAGGATATACACATGCTGAGGGCTCCTCTGCTGGTTCCATATAAACATGTAGGGCTTGGTAGTCTCTGCCCTTTGGACTTTTAAATAAAAGGCAGGTATAGTTGGGTCATAAATTAAATCTCTATTCAAGACTTAACATACAATTAATTTGCCTAGAACACCATGAAAAGAAAATCAAAGAATATGTTAACTGGTTATTTAAGCCAACCTAGAAATTCTCAGAAGCCAAAATAAGTTTTTAATGAATATTGGCAATTATCAAAGTAGAATTTCATTCTGAGACCTAACCTGTTTGAACACAACTCTTGGGTAAATGTTTCCCATTGAATCAATGACTTCCTTATGTTCTTTCTTGAATCATCTAGGCCAAGCAACTATCCCAGTGTGGGCATATTCACAGACTTCTGAAGAGGTCCGCTAGCTATGTTTATATTGCATTGTAAAAAGCATCTCCAAAGCATCTTTCAGATTTCTGTTTGCTGTTCATACAGTCAGCAAAGTGGTAAATTCTGAGCACGTGCCTCATAATTTATTAGGATGGCACCAGGCAGATGAAGGCAGACAGTGGATTGTAGCTGGGCAGCAGAAGCTCTGTGGCTCAAAACACTAAAGCAGAATTCATGATCCACTCATGAAGGGAGCTGGTTTACCTTTGCACACCTGGTTGAGAACTGAAGGGATGCCTGAGCTGATTCACAAACAGATAAATGCTCCAGCCTTAAGAGGTGGCAAAAGTAATCAGGAAGGGCAATATGCTGGAGAGGCAGCCTGTGTGTAATAGGCAGGGATCACGGGTCCTCCTCTAATGAGCCAGTGAACACCTGATGAAGTTCTTTAATTTACTGTGAGGGCCATATCCATATCAGGGCTACAGGCTGCCTGCCTGTAAGAATCCTTGAGGACAGGTTACAGGCAAATCAGGGAACACATATAAAAAGCTTACAGCTCTTGGCTCCTGCAGGTCTACAGTGGGCTAGACCAGAGTCCCCACAGGCACTGGGCATTACAGCTGTATTAGAGCATACATGATTTAGGCTGCAGAGGCTGCTTATTGGATAGTACATTTATTGGCCAGAGTCATTACAGATACAAGTTAAATATAACAGTTTTACAAGTTGTAGGTGAAGTAAGGAGCACATGTAGAACGTGCACTTAAGATAGTATGTTGAGGCAAAGCACTTGGTTGCACTTTGAAGGCTTTGAATGTCAGGTTACCAGAGAGAACGCTCAGTTTCAGGATCCTGGTTCTGCAGTTCTTGGTGATGGTATCAGTGGCATACTTTTACTAAGAGGCAAAAGTACCTCTTCTGGGCCCTCTGAAGCACTTCTGGGGTGAGACAGAAGTTGGGGCTTTGAATCACAGACCCCTTGATTCTGAATGTCATTTAAATGCCTATCATGTCCCGTGGAACCAGTGCAAACAGCTTTGAAGAATGAGCTCAGACCCAGAAGATGCACATAACATCAGCCCTCCAGCAAACACTACACGCCCAGTTGCTGTAGCAATTGCAAAAGTGGGAATGATGCTATTCTTAGCACAGTGGTACTACAGCCATGCCCAGCTCCAACATGAGACAACACAGTGGATGAATCTTCATGCAGGCAGTATCCTACACCCTGGCCAAGCCCAGCACCTTTCTTCTCTTCTGGGTACATTCTTCATTTGAATAACAGTTTAATTCAGCTGCTGTAAATGCAGCTGAGACAGCCTGATGTTTTTCTGCTATTTGTAAGCTGGATGCAGATCTGGCCCTGGAGCCAGCAGTACCTCAGCAGGGTCAGTGCTGTGTGTAGGGCTGAGCTGCAGACAGTGGGGTGCAGTGTGACTCCTGCAGGCAGCCCAGCAGCCCTCGCTCCCTGCCAGGGCTGGCTCACGAAGCAGGAGCCTCTCAGTGCTGCACCGGCTGGCACCGCGCACGCTCTGGCTCATTAACAGTAACTGAAGCGAGCAAACAGAGCTTACAGCAGTGAGCATACCCAGCTCGAGTGTAAGAACATTGTACAATGCACAAGAAACACATCCCACTCCTTTCAGTTCTCACAGCAGTGACAGCATAGATGATAATTTAGCATAGGCCTGCATTTGCAAACCTGCTCATACAGCGCTTCACATCCAGTTGTTTCAGCCCTCATTTGTCAAGTACATTTGCACATACGCAACACCAATGTAAAACAAATGCTAAGCATCTTATATAAAGTCTCCAAACAGTTCTTAAAATTAGTGGCAATCTCTGAAAATGCCTGTCAGTGAGCATTTTTCTCAAGGCATATACACTGAGTAAATAGGATATGATCACAACTACAGTTTCTCAGTACAGGAAATTGCCAGTCACCAACATAATTAGAAACAGTTCATGTGATCAAATTAATCATTCAAAAAAGAGCAATTACTGTTAACAGAATAATGGCATGCCTTAAAAAAGAATGAAGTTAACCTTTAGGACTGACACAGTTACCCTCACCACTCTGTGCTGAGGCAGCAAAGATTAATACATGTGCAAAATATAACACTGCATTAGCATCTGCTGAAAACAGTAGTAGCATTATCTATCTGGCCTGTTCAACTCTTAACAAACTTTATTCTTCAGCCCCAGCAGAGAGTGGAAATATCAATAGTCACTTCTCTGCCAAAATGAAATAAAAACCACTCTTCAAGACTTCCATTGCTATATAACTTACCACATTGTGATTATTGCTGACCAATAGTTACATGAACATTAAACATAAGTCAGCAATTTGAAATGCAGAAGAATTTAACATTCAAACCTACATTACAGCTCCCTGAAAGGTAAGACTTAGCTTATTAAGGCTAAAGCTTAACTGTGTAAGATCTAGAAACACATGCCAAGCATATTGCAAAAAACTTTATTTTTGCTCTGTTGTGCTTAGCATTAATTCTGATTATAAATGTATTTTGAAATTTATACTTCTAAGTGAGATTAAGGTTATATTTAGAAACACAGTAACACTGTGCTACCAATAGATAGAAGAGTTAATATGTTTTGAATCCTCAAACTGTGTGTTTCTACATAGATTAGATTTATTTTATTCTGAATGTCAGCAATGTTTAAATTAAGTCATACTGGTGGGGAAGATAATTAGAGACATACAACTTCTATAGATAAATTTATTGATTCCCTGAAGTTACTTATACCAAGCTGAAGCAAGTTAGCTGCTGAGAACTGGTACACAGCTGGTTTTTATCATCCCAACACTGGAAAACAGCAGGGACATGCTCCTCAATTTTCCTTTCTTGTGGCCTCTGTCTTGCCCTGAAGATGTATCCCACTCCCTCACTTTCCTTTAAGTGTTTAACTTTCCTTTTCCTTTTGCTCCTTCAATTGCACTTCCTTCTGCTCAACATAAATGATGCAAACACAAATAGGTATTCACAACAAAAGTGACGTTTACTCCATTATTTTCCCATGTGAAACTGGTAAACAGGCTGCTGTAACTCATAGTATGAAGAAGATTCACATTTAACTGTGTTTTTTCATCATTTTACTCTGATCAGTATTTAAGCCAGAAAATGTAGCTGCATTTAAGGTGTCCCTCATTTGGACAGAGACTAATTCTATTTCAAATTCTCAAAGTAGATTATTTTCTTTTTCCCAAGGAATCAAAACTTTCTATTAAAAAATACCATTACTCCATTTTTATATGGGGTTACACAAAGTCTGAAAAGCCTGTACCTTCTCATTTTCAAGATAATTTAAAAGAGTCTAATACAACGTCAAATTTTTCAAGTGACCATTTTCAAAAAATTTTCATTCAAATTAACTAGTAAATACATGTCCAAGTTCTCTAGAACACATTTACTACTATCATTTTGTGATGAATGTGCTACAATTGATATAAAATATTTTGAAACACCGATTTTAAGTTTCGTATTTCATTGTTTCTTAATTCTAGTTTAGCAGCTTCCTGTATCCATATTAAACAGCATGCAATATGCTGCATCATAAAAGACAAACACATACATGTTGATAAAGATTTTTCTTAACAATTGTGATGATACAGGGACTGACATACTGAAGATCGGTGTCCATGTGTAGCTATACTTAACATAGCAAAGGATAGTTTCAGACAGGTTGAAAACAATTACTCACTGTTAATCCAAAGAAAAACATGGACTGCTGGCCAAAGTCAGTGCACAGGTGATGGGCTGCCAGCATGAAAGTGTCATGGTGATAGTAGAGATAATACTGAGCAGCTACCTCTGCATCAGTGCTACATGACAACAGGACAATGGACAGCATTAACTTTACCAGTGTGTTCATGATTTGAATTGTAATGTCTTCAGTGTTCACCCCTAATACACAGAAAAGTCTGTGAAAGAAGAAAAAACTACAATCTGTAATATGGCCCAATACAGTACTTATCTCATTCAACACATTAGTATAATAAACACTGCAAAAATTCTGTGCTGCTCTACTAATTTGGGAATATCTGATTAACACATGGACTACACTCTTGTAACTTCAGTTTAGCACTACTTTGAGTTAGCACTGCCATCAAGATAATCTGCATGCAGGAAAACACATACTAGACAGACTATTATATAAAATCCTAAAACAAAAATAAAAATGGGTACAAGAAAGGAATCCAGAAAGCAAACAATCCTTAGCATCCATACAGGAGAGAAATGTAGACACAAGGCTCCTGCCACAGAGATCTACAATGAGATTAAACGTGCTCATGAAGTGCGCTGTATTTGCTGTTGCCAGGGGAATGACAAAGTTTCAGCACAGGGGCTGCTGGTGCCAATTGCTTCTAATGGTAACAAATACCCCAGAATGTGCCCCCATCCCCTCATCAACAGCACTGACCAAGCTCTCCAAGAAGGGAGCTCTGCACTGTTGCACAGAGTAATGCCACACACACTGCTTGTTCCTGACATCTGTCTAACACAGTGGAACTACAGCAACTGCAAGGCCTTGGCTTGTCCAGCACTCACCGTCCCTGTGGCCGCAACAAAACAAAACTTCCTTCACCTTCAGAATTCCAGCACATGCCTAAAGCCAGGGGCACTCACTTCAGTTATTGCTGAATAAGTGATCTTGAAAAAGCGCTTGAATTGCAAATTATCTTTTGGCCTAGTAACTAACTGATACTCTCCAAAATATTTAAATATTTCTAGGACAGCATGCTACCACTATATTTATTTAAATGCCTTTGAGTTGAAAGAGGGATATTAATTGTGATACTATTTAACACAATATACCCATACAAGTTGAAAGTAAGAAGCAGTAACATTTTAGACACCCAATAAAACAGGAGTCACTAATAAATACTTCTATTTGCTCTAGTTGTACATCTTTGCTATTTCTTGGATAGGCCATTGAAACCAAAACTGCTAAAATATATTTGCTAATTTAAAATCACAGGGAAATATAACAAAAGAACAAAATCTCCAAGAGGTTCAGCCTGTGAAATTGTGACTACTAGAAACTGATTAGGGGACATTTCCTTCAACTCTTTCAAAGTTATTGCTCAAGTGTAATGCAGAATGCCTGTGATTTGTCAGCAAAGCTTATTCTGCACTGTGTATGCATTTACACCTTGAGAAGTTTAAGCTTTTCTGAATTCAGTTTTCAGAAGTGTCATATAACTATACTCCCTTGCAAAGGGAGTACTTGCAGCAGAAAAAATGAGGTATCTTTATTACCACAATAAGAGCTCAAGGAAATGGCCAATCATTTTGAAAATTAAAAAAACCACAAGCACAATTTTTATTTAAAGGGTCAAGACATTGGACAAGCTTGCACCAGTGCCTATCTACAATATAAACTGGTAGTATTCCAGTTAAATGTGTTAACTCCCAGCATAAGCTTTCCTGGAAATCCGCATGGTGGGTTTATCAGGAGGTAATTACAAGGTTACAAATCTTGGTCTCACAGACAAGGCCAGTGATCTATAAGAATTGTAAGGACTAAGGAAGATTTGTCACCTTGACCATGATAACAAAATCCTTCCACTTACACCTTCAAGAATTGACACAGAAGGCAAATACAGGAACTGTGTTATCTGTGGGATATTATGCATTAGTGATAAGTACAAAATGAAAATCTGTTTCTCTTTTGTAAGTAATACATAACGACGAATTTATATCATCAGGCCTGCAGAAAGAATTTATTCCCAAGAGAACATAGATAAAATATTTGTATCATGCAAATTATTGATAATTAACGTTTCTTATGGAAGTTGGGGGGGTTTGGGGGAAAACAGAAAACACCCATGCTTTGTACTTTTAGTATGTTAGATTTATTGTTCAACTATGAAAAAAAGCAAGCCTGGATATTCCCTTATGTAAACAACAGGATTCACATACTTGTACTTCTCTTTATTTGTATTGATACTGGTATCTCTATTTTTAATTAGAAAGGATCTTTAGTTTTTCTGTGACTGCATTTAATTGAACTTTAGAAAGGAAGCTGTCACGACTTTTAATCCAAATTAGCTATTTTAAAATGTAATGGCACTTTATCTTTCTCTTTAATGCTGTAAACACTGACTTTCAGAAACTAAATCTTGTTTGTCTAACACCTTAAAGATAGTGTATTTTTTTTTCACAGAAAGGCTGTAAAACAAGTTAAGGTACCTTTATCACTGCAGACAGATCTCCTCCAGCCACCTTCAGCTTAAAGTTTTAATCAGCTAATGATTAAGATTTTCATTACCAAGTACTTAGCACTAAATTTGCACTGTTCAACTGCTAACTGCCATGCAGCCACCATTAAGCACTCACCTAAAAATATCAACAAATTTAACATATGAAAGTAAATTAAGGATCATGTAAAAAAATAAACAGTCCGAGCATTTCTGCAACAGATGGCCTAACTTCACCATTATCCATGAAGTATGATGCTGGTGTGTTCCCCTCCCTCAATTATCATCTGTTTACCTTTGGCAGGAGTTGTGACAGGTCCTTAGCTACCAGGTTAATACAGTATCCATAGCACCGAGGAACCTGTTCTCTACCTCGTACACAAACACAGGTCTTCAATGCTCCATAAACCCTTTATTAAACCATTGAAAGCTTGAAAAACCTGGCCATTACCTGCTTTACATTACCTGGTGCAACAGTTCATGAGAATATTTGTTCCTATTGTAACATGACGGCTGTTTAACGATTTGACCTAAAAAAAAAAAAAAAAAGGAAAAAAAACTCTGTGTTTTCAATTGGCAAATTGCAAGCACATGTACTTATTTTAATGCAAGCTTAAAAAAAAATAACGCAAGCCATACTGCCAGAAGAGACAGCCCAGATCATTCGCAGCAAGGCACACTTCGGTTCTTACAACTATTCGACAGCCTCCAAATTGTATGCAGTTGCACGGAAAGTCAAAACATTTGGCTTAAATCAGGATTTTCAGAAAGCGCACGTGTACGGTGGCTGAGACCAGCGGTGAGGAGAGCACTTTTCAGCCGGCCAGGAGTAGATAAATAATAATGTAAAGATATTTAAAACTACATGTTTTTCGCCGACCTCTGTATAGTCCCTTTCGGGGGGGAGAGGGGGTGTGTTTAACACATTCTTGCGCACCTGGGAACGGCTCACGGCCAGCATCCCCGTACCGCAGGGGAGATAAATAATAACAACATAAAGATGCTTCTAAAAAAGCGTTTCCCACCGGGGTGGGCGGGCCCTGGACGCGCTGTCGCCCACCTGGGGGCGGCGAGCCCGGCTCCCCCGAGCGGGCCTGGCCCCACTTCGCCCCGTAGCCTTCCCTCCCCTGCCGAGCCGGCCGCCCCTCTCTGCCGGGCAGCCCCGCTCTCAGCCCCGCTGCCGACGGGCGGCGCTCCCGGCGGGCGCGCGTGCGGGCGGCTCCGCGCGGGGGGATTTGAAACGGCCGCTCCGGGGGCCGCGCGGCGGC
>VXBI01012068.1:842940-921609 GCA_013397375.1 Toxostoma redivivum
CCTTCGTCCCCCCGGAGACTGCCGCAGGATTTGTGCCGCTGGCTGGGCCTGACTCTTGGGTGGCGGAGGAGCGGAAAGGAGTGATGCCGAGCAGGAGTCCCGGCTGTTGCAGCTTCATCCTTTCCCCACTGACCGCCTCCTCCTCCTCGGCGCTGCGGGAGGTCGGGGGCAGCATAATGGGGTGAAGGAGCGGTGCCCACCCGTCCCACCTCCTTCCCCGGGGAATGGGGGATCAATCGGTGAAGACCAGAAAGAAAAACGGAACGGGGGGACACGACCGGTGGGAAGGGGGGGGGAAAACCCTCCCCAGGGTTTAAACCGCCCCCTTAAGGGGTAGCGAGGCTGCAAATGTCCCCCCCGTGGCGGTGAGGCTGTGGGGGGGTGGAGGCTGCTCCTGCCCCTTCCCGCCGGGTAGGACTGAGATTGCACGGCAGCAGGAGTGAATGTAACTCTGGAAATGTATGGAGGGGGAAGCCATGTTTGATTTATTCCTCCACTAAACACTGGTGTGATGATCCTTCTACTTACACCCTTCTGCAGTCCATCCTGGACCGGTATGGGAGGAGAGCCTTGTTAGGAAAATGGAAAGAAAACATTCCTGCGAAGGCGTGCGGGCTCGTTGGCTCAATATTCATTAAGTATAAGAGGACAGGGCTCTTGTAACTTGAATTGATATTTGTGTGGTAAAAGAGCCTGGGGAACTTGTATTCCCAAGGCCATAGTTACAGCTCATCTGCTGTGGCTTTACCGCTCTGGGGGTGGAGAAGGGAATTTGCCATACTTCTTGAACGTATTTATACTTGCTTTTTGGTTTTGGCTTTTTATTAAATATGTCGGCTGAAAGGAGGAGTAAACACTAGTAGAAGTACAGAGACGGTAAACACCGTATTTAAACAGATTTCAGAGAAAATGGGCTTCTTACAAACAGACATAAAGCAAGCAAGAGGCTAGTATCAGTAATTGCCCATGTATTTGTGTGCATGAATACTTTCTTATTGGCATTTGCATTAAAATTGGTTTATAATGATTGTTAAATTTAGGAGCTAGTGCACCCCACACTGAGTAAGCTAAATAGGTCTGCTTTAAAAAAAAAAAAAAAGAAAAAAAGGAAGATATGTTTGGCTTCTAGCCTTTGCATCCAAGGAAGGTAAACACTAGGGTGGGAGTGAAGTTTTTAATAGATTTTGCAAAGTAACCTTGCTGGTGACTTAAGCAGACATACGTATATATATATATGTATGTATAAGGTTACTAAAATTCCTTGCACATGGAAAGTGTAGCTTCCTCTGCAAGAATAAATTGATTCTTTACCAAAATTTTCCTGTGGTAGTAAAATATCTGTAAACTTATTGCTGAAGCTATTATTTGCTTGCTTGCAGTGGGAATTTCGCTTGGGAAATGCAGCATATCAACGCTAATAAACTCCTCAGTTTCACAGTGTGGTGAATTTGACTGTGGATTATTTGTCTGTTGGATGAAATAATTGAATTAAACCAGTGTTTTGCAGGGTTACTCAGGGCTCAGTACTTAGAGTATATACAATTTTTGGTTGCTTCAGTAACTATATCCCATATATTAAATAATACAGAGATTTTTGTCTAGTATGCAACCATCAGAAAATCTGACAGGTTTTTTTCATTATGTGAATATAAATCCTGTAAATATTACTGGAGACTGTATGACTAGCACTTGTGAAGATTATAGGACTATCCACCCTGATACATGCTTGGAAAAATCCAGGTATTAAAAGTACAGTAAAACCTACTACTTTATCAAATATTATTTGAAAATGTCAGAAGAAACTAGGTCATTATACTTTAAGGGTCCAGATTTAAAGTAGCTTAGAAGATGGAAAATAAAAATAAAATATATTTCTTTTTAGTTCAATATTAATCCAACAAATGGCTAGTAAGAATTTAAAAAATGTGTTTTAGTTCTGTAGGGCTACATGCCTTTTCTGAAGGCAGTGGTAGTTTTGCAGGTAGTGAGATTATTGCATTTAAATTACTGCCTACGTGCAATAGACTGAATATTACAGCAAAACCAACCCTGCTTGGGTTTAGACTGCAAACAATAATGACTGTTGATGGTGGTTTTCTAGTATTTGGATGGTGAATATACACATACATGTGAATTTATGTCCAAAACACTGCACTAATCAAACAGTAAAGGGATGACTAGGGGAGATTGTTTTTCAGTGTCCTGTTGTCTGTGGCCCTTTCACCTATCACTTTTGCACTGAGCCTGCTTTTTGTTCCACCAGTGTCAGTGCATTTCCCAAGTGAGGTCTCGTTTCTCCAGCCTGATAAATGTGTTTCCTTGTGGTCGATCAAAGCCTGTTGACTGCATTGGGGCTCCATGTGCATAAATGTTCACCTGCTCTGCTCAGATTCCTGTATCAAGGATCTCGTGTGTGATGAGTAGAAGATACCAACAGAATTCTTACGGCAATTTGGTCACCGCTGGTCATTCCTACTTACATAACTACACAACATTTCTTAGGTTTTAAGCATAGAAGATGGTTTAATGCATGAAAATTGCACCTATTTCCTGTATAGAGCAAGGTAAAGGGCCAGGCCTTTTCTGGGAAAAAAAATTAAACCTCTCCTCAAGAACAGTATGCTGCACAGTGAGAAGTATCCACTAAGTGGTATTGCTGAAAACAACAGATTCCCTAACAGTCAGTAATCAGGCATGAATAAAGAACTGCTTGGGTGGGACTAATAATGCAGTAGATGATGACTGCATGTTTTAGTACTGTGATTGTGGCTATACTATTTGAGCTCTTTCATTACTTTCCTGCAGAGAGAATTGAAGTGACCTTATGGTTGAGTAGATCTGATCTGGTATCATTCTCAAATCCAGCCTTGGGATAAAGGAAGAATGGAGATCATTGAATCAGAATGGTTTGGGTTGGAACAGACCTTAAAGATCATCTAGTTCCACCCCTCTGCCATGGACAGGGACACCTTTCACTAGACCAGGTTGCTCAGAGGATCTAAGTGGATCAGGAAGTCCCATGTTTCTAGGGAACATCACTTTCCAGTTAGGCTGTAGATTTGAGAAATGTCTTCACCAAGGATGTACTGGAATCTTGGTGGTGTAAATGAGAAGTGGAGATGGAACATGGCATCAGGATAAGTTCTCAGGTGGTAAAGAGAAAATTTTATCAGAGCTTGACGTGTGAGTCCAAATTTCCTTTGGTGCATAATTGCAGAGAACTTGGGAGAAAGGGGTTCGGTAAGGGCAGCCTTGTTGACGTGCCAGTAGTCACCCTGCTGGTTGTAAATTCATGTAGTTGTTTGAATGGGTCAGTCAGCTATTTTATACAGTTAATGGTTACTTGGAAGGTTTTGATTCTGAGAACATTTTTGAAGAAGAGAGAAACACTACCTATATTTTCTCCCTTCATCGTACCTTCAAATTATCTTCTCTATGACCTGCAGTCATTGGAGGTAGCTGCATAAATGTATTTGCCTTTTTCCTGTCATTTTACACTGAGAGAAATTACTGAAGTGATACATCAGGTATTATTTTTAATGTTTTTATCAAGTTTGGCAACATCTCTAATAGTTAATTTATATTTTCTAGCATCAGCAGGAAGAGAAGTTTTTGGAATATGTAGAAGGAAAATGTAGACCATACTATATTCTGCTGCCCTTTTGATTGAATAGCAATCTACAAAAGTACTCAAAGTTCATAGTGAACAGGAATATATACTAATATATATTGATACCTTGTGATGATAAGTAGTACATGATGGACTATGCATTAACCTTCCTGACAAGCAGCTCTAAACTTTAGCACCAGATAATCTATTGACTTTCTGGTGCATTCATTAAGCAACTTCTGACCAAAGCATACAGTAGCTTATAACATAAACTGAATTTTTTAAAATGCATTTTGTGTGCAGTAAACAAATACCTGTGAATCATGGTTGAACCAAAAGCAGGATTTGTACTATCCTTGCTAATGTTAAGAAATAATACTGTTGTATGGAAGTTGTTCTTGTGGCACCATGGTGTGCTGAGCTACATGTGGAAAGTAGGTGTTTGAAAATGTATTTGAATGTTTCACAGCAATCAAATTGCACTTAGTTAATATGGAAAAGTGAAGTAATAGCCTAATGTACTTTAGAGTTTTCATATGTTGGGCAAAATGACTTTGCCCTGGGGCACCACTGATGCAGGTTCTCGTATATGACTTACTATGAAAGTAGTAAAGTATATAAGAGACTTAAAGCATGTTTTAAATTGCAATGATAGCTCAACAGGTGATGGCTCTGTTTCTAGTTTTGTTCCCATCCTTTTAACTTGTCCTATTTTTATCATGGTGCAAGATAGCAATTTGATCTTCTTTTGAACTTTGATATTCAGCTCCCCAGCACAAATTTGAACTATTTTATATTCCTTTTTGGGGTAAGGATACATAGGTGGCAGATGACAGGAAAACTGCAGCATGATGTGCTACTGAACTTGATTTTCATAGAAGTTTTACCATTTTTCCTCTGCTGTCTCTAGGATACTGTTGGTTTTCTGTGTCTCTTTGGAGAAGCACAAGGATGTCTTGTTCTATTGGCTGACAGAGATGACCATTTAACTGTCTTTGTGAAATCTCTTTGGCTTGTGTCTTATACAAAATACTAAAATATTAGCATCTCACATCCATGCTAAAATACACATTAAGAATGTGTTCTATACAGAATCATAGAATATTCTGAGTTAGAAGGGACCCCCAAGGACCCTTGAGTCCAATGCTGAAGTGAATGGCCTGTACAGGGACTGAACCCACAATGTTGGGATTATTAGCACTGTGCTCCAACCGAGCCAAACTCAGGGTGTACAAATCATCTTCAAACATATTTGGCCTTGAGGGCTAAGATCAGAATTCCATGTTTTCTTTGCCAAAGTCAAAGAACATCACAGGAGTGAGTACTGTTCTGTTCTCTGAGTTCTGCCATAGTAAACAAGAGATACACAAAGGAGCAGAAGATGAGATATTCTGTAACAAAAACATCTTTAAGAGAAAAGGCTGAGATTAGGGAAGATCTCATTAAAAATGTGATTTAAATGTAATTTGAAATATTTTGAAAAGCCACTGATTAAAGAATAAAAGAAGCATTAGAAAGAATATGCAGTAATGCAGCCTTCTGTCTTGGTGTTTGGGACCCATTTCACATATTTATTGATTCTAATAAGCAGAAGGGTAAGTGTTCCTACTGTGGCATGGGTTAGTCTCTGGAGCTGAGGTTCCCAAGATCACGTATCAGATAAATCAATTGTGGAACTTGCCAGCCTTGGTGGGATGCCATCGGAGCAAAGATCCTAACTGCATTGGCACTCAGAAACATCTAAATTGGGAAGTTATCTCTGTAGTAAAGAATGCCTAGATTCTAGTCTGATAATAAAGCCAGAGGGATTTAAGCCAAAGTATGAACCTTGTAGAACAGTGTAGGGTGAAAGATGTGAATATGGATCATTTCCCTATATGGAGTGGTTGCCAACAACTTTCAATCAAATGCTTCAGAATGAAATTAATGTTGTGATTTTTCTGTGAGTGCAAAATGCAGACTATCAGAAGCTGGTTTATAGTAGCACTCCTGAACTAACTAGAAACAAATGCTGGGATTAAATGTGGAATGTGACTGAAATTCAGCAGTAGTGCAAAAAACAAGTTCCAGTCATAAAATGTGTAGCTGAAAGTGCATGTGCAGTATCTATTCATCAGGTGAAAGCCTAGCTCAAAATGGTAGTGATAGCTGAGCCTTCAGAAACTCTGCAAGTAAGGAGAGCAACTGCAATTGCTTAACAGTACTTATTTCTACAGTCAGAACTAGATTTTCCCATGAGAAGTATGTACAACAGAATTTGTCCAAAGAACTAAATTTGATAAGACAGTAAAGTAATGCACAAAGCTAGTACTGTGCTGAAAGGAAAGCAAAAAATTGCAAGAGATATCCACTGCAAACCTCTCTACACTGAATTTTTGGAAAGTGGACAGGAAGGAATTGGTTTGTTAGACAGGAAAGTGTTTTATATTTCTCTTCTTCGAGTGGAATGGGTAAGGTACACTATATCTGCAAACTCTAACAGTTACATGAATGACTTCCAGAGAGATTTTGAATGTAGGTGTAACAAAAGAAATAAAAAAAGGAATTAAGAACCCTGTGAATTATGATAATGCATTTTGGCAGGAGCGTGGTAAAGCTCCAGCATAGAGAAGTACTTCAAGTAATGTCCGAACCAGAAAGGCTACTTCATTGCAAGTATTTAGATTTGTTTGAAGAGTGTCTAATGCTTGAAGTCTCAGGCCTTGTTTGAGTGTTCCTGGCATACATACATCTGCCAGTTCCCTCTGTGTGTGTGTGTGTGTGTTTTGCCTCAAGGTAATACATTGATAGAATTATTAATGCAGTTGCATTTAAATGGTTATGGTCTATGTGAAGTGGATCAGAATTAGCACAGTATGGCCAGGATCACATTATAGTCAGTTATGTTTACATGTGGATATGTGCAGTTTTTAGTGAATGGTGCATACCTGTAAGTAAAATTCTGTAGTGCTGTGGAGTCAGAATTAATTACCTGTAAACTTTACCCTCCAGATCTATACCTAATGCTATGAGATGTGAAGATGAATGTACTGGCTGAAAGAAATCAGCTATTTGTACATATTACCTGTCCACATTAGAGAGGTGCATTATGAGTGCAATGTGTTGCTGCTTCTGTAAACAACTGAAAATGTGGCCAAATACTGCTCTAGAATTATTATGCCCTCTCTGTGTACATACAGCTGGGCCTTTGTAGTGTTGGCAAAGCCTCACATATCACCAGTGTCACTGCCTCTTCCTAGAATGATCCCAGTGCACCAAGTGTACTTCTGGCATTTAAATGCACCCACTTGGATGAGCAGGTTTTAATGTTGTGATAGACAGATAGCAGACTTGTCAGGGTCTAGGCAAAATTATTGTAGCCTCTGGATTAGAGTTAGTTGCTGTCTGGTCAGACCTGGGAAACACAGATTTCTGTAGAGGTGTAGCAGATAACATTTTGTTAACACTGCAGTTTGATTCATTAACTATAACATTTTGTGGTGTCATCCCAGGTTTGATTTTCCTTTCCTTCAATCCCCTCAGAGTTTGCACGATCAGAAATTCTCTTGGTGAAGCTTCAGGCAATTGCTATGCTGTCGCAACTACATATGGGAATAAGGGCAGAATCATTGGCCACAGTGAAGAGGAAACAGATTATAGTGTGTTTATCTGCTGCAGTGAATATTATGTAAGCCAGGGGATCCAAATCCTGCAAGTGTGGTGCAAGGAATAGATGTGGGATTGCTGACAAAAAAGGCAGTGGGATTTAAAAAGGTCTGGGAAATTAAAGTAGTGTTAGACCAGGTGAAAAAGCAGTGTAAATAAGGAACTCTGCACCAAAGTTCTGTACTATTTGAGATTATGTGATTGTGCTTGGTTCTTTGTTCCCAAGCTATGTAGATGCCAGGTGCACAGCTCTGCCCCACCTGAAAGATAGGGAGAGACATCATTGCATTGGTGAGCAAAGATGTAACTGAGGAAGTATTGAATTGTTGAGTCCTGTTTTGCTAGAGAGGGACCATTCCCTTTGGAGCTCTACAGGACACAGAGTCTTGGGTTTGGGGGCTGCCTTTTTGTATTTATTAAATATTGGTGATATATTCACTAGTTCCTACCATTTTAGGCACCAGCATTCCTCCCTGCTTATGTGCAGAGGAGAAGCCATTCTTGTCTTTTTGATCTGGGGTCCCACCACAATGGTATGTGTAGGGTCTCTTCAGACAGAATTACAACATCTTAGAAGAATTTGATTTTGCTCAAATGTATCTCATTGCTTCACCCACCTCCGGCAGCAGGAGTGGAACTGACAACATTAAATGTCTGCAGCAGTGGGAAAAAAATATTTCTGTGATTTTAAGAAAAGGAACTAATGGGGAGGAATCCTCTTACAGAATCTTCTAGTCTAATCCACAGAAAAGGGTTGGTTGCAAAACCTTTTCCCAAGGAAGAGCAAGAAAGCAAGTCCATCCATTTTGTAAGCTTGCTTTCTGAAGTGAGAATTAAAGGAAGAAATCGCTTTCCGTTCTACAGTTCTTAAATGTACAAGTTGGTATTACCTATTGTCTTGATAAGAAGGCAATAAATACTTGTTTTGGTTCATGAAAATAGGCTGTGACATTAAAGTTCAGAAATTTTATCCATCAGGGAAAAAAAAGCAAATAAAATTCTAAAGATGAATACTTACCCCCAGTCCCCCAAAAAAATATTTGTGGCAAGTAATATTGGGTAGTAAGTGCAACTGTAAGTACACAAACTTTTTTCACAAAGTTTTTAAAATGTGCTTAATCTTGTTATATCTACTGCAAGATTAATGAAGTCTTTACTTCAGGTGCTCATAAATTTTTAGAAAGGTTTGGTATATTTACTTAAAATTCTATCTCAGCTACTACAGTAAAGGTTTTCCTCATAAGAAATAATACTTTTGAATTTTCTGACTAGATCTGGTTTGTGACTACTTTTGGCCAAACTTGCAATGCCATTTTTAGTTGTGTTTTCTTCTAAAATAAAATTCTGTTTAGATGCTGTAGTACTTTTTCATTGTTTTAATCTAGTGAAGAACAGTTACAATGTACTACAAGGTAGTAAATACTTATCTCCTCCTATTTGATATTTTAGGAGTCTTATGCAAGATAATAGGAGTCAGCATACTCAAGTTTTCAAATGTATTAGCAAAAAAGTGTTGTAATCTTCTTAATCTCGTTAAGTATTTTCTCTCATTCTGATCTAAAAATAGGAATAACGTTTTGTTTTAAAATTGATGAGACAATGGAGAACACTTATCAGAAAGCAATCTTACCACAAAAAAGCAGCAGCCATCTATAGCTTTTTCATGCCAGCTGAAAGCCTGGTTTGTAAGTAACAAAAATAGGTTTTGTGGATAAATTTTTTTACTGTGAATTTGTATTGAGGTGTGTCATCCTCCCCTTCTTTCACCACCTCCCTGTGCCTGTCCCAAGGAGTTCATCAGAGTAAGAAAACCCTTAGACAAAATAAAAGTGATATTTAATAGAGATGCTTGTTGGTGATTACTTACTCAGTTCCCTCCCTTTGGCAGTATCGAAAGGAATGGAGTACTCCATTATTTCTGACACACCAGAAAAGCATCTCTGAAATTACAGCAGATGTGGAAGAAAGACTAATAAATATCACATAAATTATAGTGGCCTGGACAGTGAAGGAGGAATCTGACATGCACAGTAACTGTATTTGGCTCATGACTCCTGTCAGATGATGAACTTTCAAGTAATTAATACATGATTTAAAATGTCTGCAAGATAGTTTGCCTTATATAGAACCTGTTTTTTTAGTATGAAAGTGCGTACAAAGCCACTGCAAAGATTGTCCAGTTGTCATTGTCTGATTAAAAATCCTAGAGACCTTCGTATGATAAGAAATCGTCTTTTGCATACTGAAAGCTATTTGTTCACAAGCCAAAATACCATGTTTATTCAGCAGACTCCTGGTTATACTGTTTTTTTCCCCTTTGTTAGTGAAAATGGTACTTGTTGGGTCACCAGACATTCAATATGGGACGATACTGGCTTAAGCTCATTAGCTGCTACTAGCGTGTGGTGCTTTTGTCCCCCTTCCTTTCCTTGCCCTCCCCCACTTTCCTTTCAATAGATACAGAGTCATCTAGAAAAAGATAAGGGACTGCTTTTGCTTCTGTGTGATACTGTGGTCCAGCATGAGTGCACTAGATTTTAGCTACTGAATCTAATTGTCTGCTCAGCTGCTTCAGGACCTTACTCTTACAACTTGAATCAACCCGATCTTGTTTGTGATCTATCTTATTTTATTCTTTTATGTTTTGTCTTCTAGATCTCCTTGCATTAATTCCAAACTCACAGCAGCACTGCTTGGTTGGTGGTTATTTTCTCCTTGCCCCTTCTTTTCTGCTCTGTGTCCTCTTTTCACAAAGGGCTTCCTTAGAGTGTTATCTTGAAATTCTTTATAGTAAAGGTGGTGCAAAATGTACCTGGCTTCAATTTTGATCTTCTTTCCTGAAACCCTCTGTTATTCCCATGTGTAGATTTTCTAACTTGTTCCTTTTACCCAGACCCCATAATGTAGCTTATTTCTTGCAAGGAGGACTGAGATGTGTATCACTAATTTCCATCCCACTGGTTGTCCTAGAGATGGTGACTAACCTGCAAATTGCTGTCTACATATCTCATCTCCCCTCCCCATGGGATTATATTTTCTGTTAGGTAGTCACATCTTAGCCCATTATTCTGCCTCTTACTTTAAGCCTCTACTCATTTGGTTCCATTAAATCTTTATACAAATGTGGCCTATTTCCCATGTTTTATAATCTGTATCTCCTGGTTCTGATATCTTACAGTTTCAAATTACTGCCTTTGTCTTCATTTTCTCATTTACCATTGTTGTGGGTACATTATTTCCTTTTACCAGTATTATTCCTGGATTTGTTGTCTGTAGGCTCCAGTGATTTGAGGAGCCTTTTTCAGTGCTTTCAGCTGTTTTTAGTGACCTGTACTAGTGAGAATCATTAACTGAATCTTCACTCATTTAAGTTCTTGCAACCTGTGTATCTTCAGATGGATCAGGAAAATCAAGGTAGCTGCTAAAAGTTCAGGCTCTTTCACTGCATGGCCTTATTGGTCTTTTTTTTGGGGGGGGTTGTTCTTTAGGGGTTTGGTTGGGGTTTTTTATTTCAGGTTTTTGTTTGTTTGTTTTGGTTTTGTGGTATGGAATGTGTAGTGTTATGTTTATTAGCTAGAAAGAGAAAAACTTGATTTTTTTTTTAAGTCATAGTTTTTAACTCGGTTATCTACGGGTCATTGTTCAGACAAGGCCTTGAGAAGTTTGATCTTTAAGCAAGGAGTCAGAATAGAGGATCTGAGGAAATCCCTCCCAGCCTAAGTTATTCTGTGACTATGGTGATTTTTATATTTTGACATGCTGAAGATACCTGCTTTAATTCATCCAGTGTCCTAAGATCGAGTGCACGAGTAACACCAGTAACTCAAGCTTAATGGCTTTGTAGCTTCAAGACATATGTGATGTGAGTAAGAGTTATTATTAAGCAGCACAGAACGAATTGTGGATTAGAACATGTAGCTGGCCCGATGCAGAAATCCATATCCTGATAATGGAGCCATCCTAAAAACCGCTCCTCAGCCGGGATGAGCCCGGCACCACTGGAGGGCGCCGCGGCCGCACGGAGCCGCTCCGCTCCTCCTAGGGAATTCTGAACTTCGGTCCCGCATCAAACTCTGCTTTACTCCCTTGAGAATCCCTGGAAGGGGAGTATAGATGCAGCAACAGTACAGTGTTTGGGGCTTTTTTGTTCTTGGTTTTGGCCTTAAAAAAATTGTTTTTGAGGAATTTTGCGCTCTGTAACTGTGACATGCTTCCTGGCAGGTTTGCATTTTGCCCAGAGATTTATAGAATTTGTCATTAGTTGTTTCTTAAGAGAAGTATGATTTCAGTAAAATCTGCTGCATCGCAGCTTGAAACACTGTCATGTTATAAATTAGATTGAGAGTTTGTCTCATGTCCATGTTTTCAGAGAAGATGTTGGGAAAGGACAGGAATTCCCTTTCAGTTTAGTCATTTATTCTGTCCTGGTTGAGTTTTGAATTTCCTTTTATCTCTGATTCCTCTTAAGAAGAGTTAATATAGTTGGCTGTTTTCTACTCATTTTATCAGAGATTTTGTTGGTAATTCAGACTTCATCTGACTAAAGAAAGATTAGAACTTTTTCTCTTGCAGATTCACTTGGAGTTCAGGTACACTTGATGTTCTTGCCGTAAATCTGACTCCTGTTTGTGCCTGGAGAAAGAAGGGTTTTCATCTGTCAAATGAGTTTATATAGATTGTGTGGCAAGATACCCTTTTATGTTGTAGGTGTTTTAGAGCAGCAGCATGTTAGTGAGATGGGAGCATTTGCTAAGGAGTGATGGAGTGATGATTTTTAATTTTGTTTTTGCATCTTTGTAAATGAAAAGGTTACATGTTCATCAGCTGCTTTGAATTCAGGCTTGACATCCTTAAGAAACTTTGCCAGGCTACAGCAGTGCTCAGTTATGAACATGCTTACATTGCTACTCCTGATGTAGAGCTATCAAAAATGCAAGTAATATGGAGGAATATGCCAGTTGTAAGTATTATAACAGTGTGCATTAATAAACAAGGTGAGAATCAGAAGTGATTTCTTTCATAGCAACTGACAATTCAATAGTTATTCATCATGTTTTTTTACTGCACTTTTTTGGAAGCACATGAGACTAGATTTGATGAAATTTTGATTTGATGTGACAGTCCTTGGATTTAATCATATTATGAAATTGGTTACCTTGAGCATGGATATGATGATTATTCTGCTGAGCTTTCATAATATTCATGATGGTGTATTTTTGTATATCATGTATACACTGGACCTGGTAATACGAAGAATCTATGCATGTAAATTTTAAAAATTGAAACTGTCATCTTGCCTAGTTTTGGAGCACAAAGGAGTCATTCTGCCAGATTGATTTGTTTGCTAAAATGGCATAATGTTGAAATAGGCAAGGGTTAGCTTTTAAAACCCTTGGAGAACCTGTTTGGGGCAGAAAATAGTGCAGTTTTAGCTTGTTGCATGTTTGCAAATTTCTGTATGAAAAGTGGGTGTTAGATGATATTGTAGCCATGAAGAATCTGAAATTCTAGCAGTTGCTTTGATCATTTAAATTTTACCCAGTATGGTCACTGGCCTGAAGGATTAGCCATTTCCAAGTGGGCTGGTGTTCCTGGCCCAAAAGGCTCACCCTTTATTCATTCTTATGGCTAGAATGCTTTGGGAAATGTCTGGAGACTGTCTGAGCTGTAGTGTTTCTGCAGAGGGTGTGTTTTGATGGAAGACTGAAGGGCTGTTTGTCAAGTGAGGAAAGGAAGCTTGTGATGCTGCTGTCCGTAGTGTAGGTGCTACAGGAACACAGCCTTTAGGGATTCTGTGCTGGCACAACCTCTTGGAGAAAAACTCATCTCGTTCACGTTGTTACTAATGATATTTTCATAGGTCTAACCTCTTACTTGTTTTATATAGTGCAGTACCTTTGTGTAATTAGTGTAGGCAAGACTCATGCAGTAGATGGTTAACAAATGGTTAAAATGAAAGCTGTGATTTTACTTTCCACTTTCGATTTAATAAAATTGATGATTCATAGATCTGTTTTTCTGGGATTTTTTTGTAATGCATATTAGCAGATACTGAGGCATTTTGTCTCTGAAGATTGTAAGCAAAGCTTTTTTTAGTAAAACTCTTACGAAGTACATTGAGTTTTATATTAGTGCTGACATCTATCTGAAGGCTTGATAGCTTTTGACATTTCTTATTAAAAATATTTTCTGTCTTTTTGTCCTCAACTAGCGGTGTAAGACTGGAAACATCTGGGCTGAATGGACTTTAGCATCAAAAGAAGTTCTCAACTGTTAACTCAAAAAATTAACTACATCAAAATGAAGCAGGTACCAGAGATCCTTGGAAATACCAATGGGAAGCCTCAGAATTGTGAAGTGAATCGTGAATGTTCTGTCTACTTGGGCAAAGCACAACTTTCTGCCACTCTACAGGAAGGTGTCATGCAAAAATACAATGGTCATGAGACTCTTCCATTTATTCCAGCTGATAAATTGAAAGATCTGACCTCTCGGGTGTTTAACGGCGAGTCCGGGGCCCAAGATGCCAAGCTGCGCTTTGAACCTCAGGAAATAAAAGGAGTTGGAACACCCCCCAACACTACTCCTATCAAGAATGGCTCTCCAGAAATAAAGCTGAAAATCACTAAAACCTACATGAATGGAAAGCCTCTTTTCGAATCCTCCATTTGTGGAGACAATGGTGCAGATGTGTCTCAGTCAGAGGAAAATGAACAAAAGCCAGCAAACAAGGAGAGGAGAAGCAGAAAAAGAAGCATAAAATATGACTCCTTACTTGAGCAGGGTCTTGTTGAAACAGCTTTAGTATCAAAGACTTCAAGCACCACTGAAAAGAAGGTAGTAATTTTTTAATGTTTTCTGTGTTTTGTGAAGTTTGTTAATCATACAGGAATTTCAGTGTTTGTATGCTCATCTTCAGGCATTTAGTAGGTGCTTCCCACAAACGGGGAGTAATTTTCTGTGCCTCTCTTTGTCTCAACAAAGGATAAATGCACTCTAGTTCTGGTACCTGGTTCTTCCCCAGGATAGGAATACCCTGTAAATTCGGTTTCCAGATCAGTGTAGTAAGTCACCAGAGCAAATCAGGGCATGTGGAAGATTCTGATGTATGAAACAGAAACTTCCACTCAATATGTAGCCAAGACCTAGTCAGGATGTGCACCTGAGCAAGGGAGCTGAGGAGGCCTCTACATTTAGAGGTGGTCTTTAACTCCTGGAGAATGAGGTATTCTGCTTCTTAATAAGCAGATATTTGAGAAAAATAGCTACCTTTTTGTGTGTTTCTGGTTCTGAATTAAAAGAAAAATGTACTCAGCAGTCAGTTGCCTGATCAGCCAGCCTCTTTGCCATCAGATTTTGGCAATTGGAATGTAGTCCCTATGCCTATTTGTCATTTGAAAAGAGCTGGTTTTGTCTGCTATAACCCAGTGACTTGTTTTAATTGAAAATATCTAGATCTTGTATTTGGTGTCATTAATTTTGTGGTCAAGCTCTTTAGATTTTTGCTTCTTTTAAACATCAGCAGAAAAGGATGTTTTACTTTTTAAAATTTGCCTTACCAAGTTGTAAATAAGAATGCTGCTGGGAACCCTTTTCCCCCTTTATTTAGGTTTTGTTGCTAGACTCCTTTTAAAAGAATGTGGTTTGTAACAATTTTATCCCTGAGGAAAAATCTTACATAGTAGGGATACTTCTATGTATATTAAGTTTCTCAGTGAATAATTCAGAATGGTGCTGTATAACAATGGTAAACGTTAATGAATGCATTGGATTGTTAAAAAGTCCTGGTTTTGCACATCTTAAACATAGAACGTACATTATGGTTTTCTGTCAGCTGCAGTTAATTATGGAATTGTGGGTTGAAAAATACCTCTAAGACCATCCAGTCCTACCATTAACACAGCCCTGTTGATTCTTACCTTCTTCTAAGGCACATACAGAGAAGAATCACAGCTGCTGTATTGCTGATTTTATTTACAGTTCTTTTCAATAAAACTAAATAATAAATGAGTTCACAGAACTGTGTAAATTTGTTTCTAGTATCAGAAATATTTATCATTTGTTTATGGTCTGAATGTATCATTTATTGTAAAATTACTAATACTCATCTTTTCAGGAATATTGTTCAAGAGTTTGTTTTCCTTCATTTTGTTAAGGAGAATGTTTTAACACTAACCGGTTCAGACTTTTTTGAATCATTATTCAGAGGTAAAAGGTATGGGCAGAGTCAATATTTTGAGTAATTCTTTGTTCAGCTCATTGTTAATGAAGATAAATTGGACTAAAATTGACATGTTTAATAGCATTGACAACTGGAGCATATTTGTGTGGATTTGTTAGTTTGCTTTTTTCATAAAGAAGAGGTGATGTTAATATGTCCACCTCTGCAGTTTGTTCTGAAGCCTTTTACATTGGTCCATTAAGAGTGTTCTTTAATTTTTCCTAGTGCACAGTTCATTTAAAATGGAAAGAAAGGTTTGTCTGGCTTCTTTGAGTTGTCTTTTGGGCAGAAATGGTCAGGAGAAAACCACATCAAAGCTGTTTCCCAGAGTGGTTGGGACTCGGTGGCTGGTGAGTGATAGGATTATTTGCTCCTGTGCCAAACCCCGGAATCAAGGCAACCACCTGCTTGATCTCAGACCTTGCCATATTGCAACCCTGTTCTTTTCAGAGAGTTTGAAACAGAGGGTCATGCTTGTGGCTTCTTTTTTTCTTTTGCTAGCACAGTGCACTTTAAAGCACAAAGGTCAAAATGAGAAACATTTAAAGGTCGCAAGATGTTATTTTATGATATAACTCCTTGATTGAAAAAACCTGGGGCTTTTCTTCCTCTCATAGGGAGGGCTTGCAATTGTGTGGGTTTAAAATAAGGAAAAACAAATATGAGGGAAGGTGGGAAGGAGATTTTTCAAATGTTTGTCCACATGTACTTGTCAGGCTTGTGACACAAATGTGTTTTCTGTGATGATAACTGTAATATCTTAGTGTCAGTGTTCTTTGGTTTTAGGCTCTAGCTGTTACTTCATGGCCAGCATCCAAAGCCTTAACGTTAAGTGCATCATACTGTGGGTTTATATAGCTGATTGTGGCTGCAGAGTGGAAATTAGGTAAATACCCACAGAGTAAAAGCTGATTAATTTTGCTCAGATACCTGTTTATTGTAGGTTACAAGTTAATGCAGAACCTGTTTCTCTAGTTTTATTTTTCAGCTGGTTTCTCTCTCAATTTCTTGTTGTCCAGCCTCTTACTCTTTTGGTTTAGTAAAAAATCACCATGATTCAAATGCTGCCTTTTGTGTAGGGTAATATATCTTTCTGATCGACACAGCAGATTACAATTGCACTGAGGTGACAGGCATATCATGTAACAAATGTTCCAGTGCTCTGCTGTTGGGTGTTCTTGTTGTTTGGGCATTTTTTGTTAACAGAAATGAAGGCTATTTAAAACTTTGTCTGTGAGTTGGTTTTCAGCTGGGAATAAATATGATCATCTGCCCAGCTCTCATGTTAGATTTCTGTTGATAACCACAGCTTTTCCAGGCTTCTGAGAAACAGCTGTAATGCTTTCATTTTCCCAGGGTAAAGGAGATGAAGTGGAATAACCTGTGGCTCTTTCCTCTTCCCCTCCCTCTCACCCTTCTTCCCTCCTCCCCAGTATCTCTCCACCTGAGGAGTTTACTTTAAAATCTAGGCCTCTCATGATAAGGCTTGGTTTAGCAACTTGAATACCAAGGCACTGCACGCCTGAATGTTCTGTGTTACGGGTGGTGGGTATCACATGTTAGAGGTTTGAATCAGTGCCAGACTCGTGGGCTCCAGTGGCTGCTCATGTGCCAGGGTACTCTGGGACTGGGTTTTGTCCTGTCTGCTGCTTTTTTTTCACTGTTTTTGCTACCAGTGGGGAATGAGATTTTGACTTGTTGCTTGTGTTAGAAGTGAAGCAGTCCTGTTTGGAGGAGAACGGCAGAGGTTTACTTCATATATTAATATGAGGTAATCAAGTACAATCCCTAGAGCAATCCAGAGTTTCTGTACAGGAAACAGAGAGTATATACATGTGCAGCTCTCCTGCTGTGGGTCCCAGGATAGGTCTGTGCCCTCTGACTGTGAGAGCAGCCCAGTATGTGATCCTGGCACATCTGAGCCCATTCTACAGAAGCTGGGATGGGCCTACAAGTGGCAATTTGCCCTTTTGGCTGAGCTTCCTGGCCTGGCTTCCCAGCACGGGTGCAGTAGCTCACAAATGCAGCAGCACTGTGTCCAGAACAAACCTGGAAGTCCACACTCTGTTCTGCTTGCTAGTTTAAGGTTTCCAGCTGTGTAATACATGTACGTGATCCAACAACTATACCTTCCACATAGCTTCCTATCCACTTTTCTTGTAGTTCTCTTCTAGTATTATACCAGAAACTTGGCAGGTTTTTACTTTCTCTCTCTGCAGGATATGGCCTATAATGACCTTGCAGTAGCTACATGGGAGACAATTGTAAATTGCTGGAGAAATTCCACTCGTCCTTGTCATGTGTTTATGTTGCTGTTTCATCTTCATAGAGAAAAACTTTCTGGTTAGCTCCACTATATCAAATATCTACATAGTGGCAAAGATTTAAAAACCCAGTAAGAGTAGACCTGGAAAAGTCTGAGGATGATCTTCTAATTGTGTCTGTGGTAACTAAATACAGGAAGCTGGGGATCACTGAAGGTGGTGATACTTCTCTGATGTTTGCATCTAATCAGTAGAGACTAGCACAAAGCAGCAAGTTCTCTTTGTAATATTGGGGAATGGAGTTCATCAGATATTTTATCCCATTGCAGATGATACAGCCAGATCTCGAGATTGCTTGTTTTGTCTTCTTAATTTCAAAAATAAAAAGAAATACAAGTAAAATAAGTATATGTTTCAGGGGAAAGACTTGATTGTTTCTTATTATCAGTTGTTAGGAATTCCTGGTAAAGTACAGCTACTGTACTTGTCACAAAATGTGCAGCTAAGCTACCACAGGAGTCAGGATCTGTAGCTGTAGGATAAAATTAACTCAGTTATGTTTTCCGTTTCAATAGACTGTCTTGAGGTATCAGATCCTGTCTTCAGGTGAGTGATAACAGAGGCTGTGTGGCTGATGTCACCATTATCCCAAAGGAGAAGGAGTAATCCTAAAAGTCTCTTCTGGGTGATCCCTTCAGGAACAAGAGAAGTAACTTCTTACCCTTTTTGGAAGAGTTTCTGAGCTACAGTTTTACATTAGCCTTTAGTAATAGAGACTAAGTTTAGCTAAGCCTTGAGAACTTCTTAGTGCTAAGTAGCTCATGTTGTGCAGCAGTAATTGTTACTTCAGAACTTTAAATTGTTTTTTCTTAATGCCTCATTGGAAAAGTATCTTAAAGAACTACTTGTTCCTTAAGAAGCACCAAAAAGCATACAGCATTATACTGGTTTGAGGAGAGATTAGAAGCTGTGAGCATTCTCAGAGAGGCTACAAAATTAATTGTAGAAAGCCTGAGTATTTGTTCAGGTTTTCCATTGGTATGGACTTCTTGTTCTTTTATGTAAAAGTGGCTAAATTAAGTACACTTTTTACGTAAAACTGTTGTCTCAATAAATATTATCTAAATACATTTTTTGTCCTCTCACTTCATAAACACATTGGTGGGAGAATCCAAATTGAGTATGAAATAATATCTTGAAGTGTTAACAAAAATACTAGCTAAGAATAGCACCACCAAGTTGGATCAAGGAGCCATTTGATTCAGCACCTCAGCTCAGGGTAGGATCAGTGGAGGAGACATAATGGAGAGTGCAGATATCACAAATCATGGAGTGATGCTCCTTTTGAATATATTCAGCCTCCAGCAGTTTGTTACTCAGAGGTTTCTGGAGCTGGTGACTTTGTATTTAATGGCTGTAGATGGCTGAATTCATGGAAGGAGACCTTGGGTCTTTTTGAGCCAGTGTGAGCTTTTTCAATCGAGTATGTTAAGTAACAGGGAAATAGAGCAGCTCTTTCATCTTTTAATTTGATACCTACTCGTTCTGCTAGATCCTCCCATAATAATAGAAACAGGGATCATGGACTTCTATCACTGATTGTTGCATAGATTTCTCACAAACCTGCTCTATTTCTAATTTCAGTTTGACCAGTCCTAGTGTGTTGTTCCACGTATTATAGAAGCAATTCCAGAATGCTGCTTCGTGTTACCCTGTTTCTGAGCTGTGCTGCCATTTGAGTTCTGCCGTCTTGTGGGTTTTTTTTAGGATAAGGAACCAAAACAGTAGAGGACATTCAAAATACAAATGTCTTGTGAATGCATACAGGATTTTCTATATTGTTCTCAATTTCATTATTTTTCATTATAAGTAATACTTAACATATGATTGATTCCTGACCACTCCTGAACACTGAACCAGGTTTCTGTAGAAAAGAGCTGACAGATTAGCTAAGTCAAATTCAAAGAATGTCAACATCTCTTGCATTTTTTCATATTTATCATTGATTTGAACATTCCAGAGCTTTTTCTATTTTATTTTGGTTTTTTTGGGCATTATGGTGGACATGACAGATTTTGAAATAAAGTGGTGAGTAAGCCATCTTTGGAAGAAATAACTTCCCTTTACATGTCAGCAACAGATGGTGTTGAGAGATTAGTGGCAGTTTCTGGTTTTATAAGCTGACCAGATTTATTCTCAGACATTGCATAGGTAATGTCATGATTTCAGTTATTTAAAATCTCACCTTTTCCTTTTCCTCCTCCTGTATATAACACTATAGGTTGGTTTGGCAAGGAATTTGCTGCTTGTTTCACTGGGGTTTTTCTTGTCCAAGATATGGCAAAGCCTTTCTGTTGCTCTGCTCAGTGTTCTGCCTAACCAAAATAATGCATATCTAAATCTCCATGTAGCAAGGAGTTAGATATGCAGTTCAGGGTTGTGTTATTTGGATGGATTTACAGGCAGATATTTGGGAAACACTAGTGATCTGTACCAGATGTAATTTCTGGCCCTTATAGCCCCCTTCTGTCAAGAAAGAACGATATTTTGTAGTAACCCTTAGGCAAAGTAGCAAAAGCAAAATATTTTGATCTGTCTTGGAGCAGTGGGTTCAGCCTCCTTTACAAGTTTCCTTGTTTTAGGGTGGATTTCTTGTAGGGCAGATGAAGTTTATGTTCTCCAAAAGAGGTCTTTGTCCACAGACACTAATTTTATGTTTGTCTATTACCATCTTTCATCATCTTGCTATTAGAGATAAAGAGATCCAACTGGGCTAACTTCTGTATCTTTGCTTTCTAAAGTACCTACAGAAGTCATGCTCCCATGCATCATAAAATGACAATAGCTAAAACTGTAGGTTGTCAATAATCAGAAATTAATTCCCTTCTCAGAAGAACCATTTTTTAAAATTACTATTTTGGAAGCTCACTGGAAGAGGGAAAACTGAATCTTACTTATATCTTCGTTAAACAAGCTCTGCTGTGCTTGTGTGAGGAAGGGAATTTACGACCTCATAGCAGCAACTAATGCTAGAGAAGCTTGATTTTGTTTATTTTTTGCTGTTTTTTTTGTTTGGTAAATAAATGTCAACTTGAGTGTATGTTGTGGATGCTTGTGATGAAGTGAAACAATTTGGGCTCTTAGTTCTGGTGGAATTTGCAGCACTTTGGTTCCATGCATCATGATTTTGCACTGCAAAGATTGCCCTGTTTTAATATTTGTATGGGATTGGGGTTTCCCAGGTTTTCTGTACATTTTTATTGCTGGAAATAACAGATGTTTCAGAAATAAGCTTCAGCATTGCCAAGTTAAGGTAATGTCTATCTGTTCAGGATTTTCTTGGTTTTCTTCCCCTATCTGTCTTATTAACCACTAATTTGGCATTTCATCTGTAGAAGAGGAGGACCTGCTAGGTGTGTGTGACAGCACAACCTGTGAAACTTCTTGTGCCTGCCTTTAGGTATGGGAATTCACTTTAAAGGTCTGATCTTGAAAGCAAAGTAGTGCTTAGACTATGTGAAAATATTAGTTAACTAACAGAGCCCTTTTATGCCAAATCAGCATTTGTTTAAGCTTAGTCAGCTTCCTTCAGAAGTGTTCTTGTTATTTAAATAAAAGAAGGTAGAAATAAGTCTCTGCCTTCACCAGAAAACAGTGTCCTGTAAATCTAGTGGCCTTTTGGCAATGCTGTCTGGACTTGTGTTTTTCAGTTTTTTAACAATATTGGGATTCAGAACATGTCCCCATGCTGTTCTGGATGTTTGTGAGCTGCCAAGAGGAGATTACCTGTTCAGAAAGTGTCTTGGGAAAACTCTCTACAAGTGTAGAAGAGTGCTAAAGATAAAGTCCTCTTACAGATTGAAATCTTGAAGGATGTGAAATCATGGTACATGCAGATAACCAGCTACATATGGATATGGCATTCTGAAAATCTGTAGGTATGCTGAGATGATTTAGCTTTCATTCTGTTATCCTGTGTGAAGTTCATATGGAAATTGTTCAGAAATAATAATTTCTCATGCCAGAGTTCCTCATGGCTCTACAGTTATGTTTTTACAGACTTCTGTAGCATCTTGTATCCACACTGTCTTACATACCCTGATACCACATCAAAAGTCTAAGCCTTTGAGGGTGGTGAAGGTTAGATACACGGGATATAGGCAGAAATATTTTTCTAATACTCAGTATAAAAGGTGGACTTATTCATTCTGATCAAACATTATCTAGTTTAAATTTCTGAAACATAGAACCTTTCATTAATAAGCCAGTAACTTAAAATTTAGGAGGTCATCTAAATGAAAATGCAGAAATTCAGTAAAATAGCTGAAAGAAACTAATCTCCACGTTTTTAAGAAAGGCCAAGGATTGGGAAGTGCTCCAGAACTCACATTTTACTCAATCTGTGAGTGATTTAATCTGTTTCTCTTCAACTCTACTCTGAAAAAAGAGTTGTGTCCTAGTTACTGAAATATCGTGTTAAGTTTATGTCTGAAATACTTGCTTATACAGTGTTTGGGTAAAGGAAGACTGCTGGTTTGAGTAGACAGATTTGCTTTTAAATGAAATTTTCTCATCTGCTAGAGACTTGCTAATGAGGGAACCAAAGCCAGAAAAAAAAAAAAAAAGAAGAATTTAAATGCAACCAGGAGTTTACTGCTTAATTTGAAAGACAAATTTGAACGTCTGTCTTGTTTTAAAATTCACAACCTACATTCTGAATCTCTGTCTAAATCTAAATGAGTTTTATTGTCTTTTGTTTGCTTTCCCTCCTGGAGAGAAGGGTCCTGCATGGTGATACTCAACTTGCTGTCCACTAACTGCTTTAGATGAGTTCGTGGGAAGAAACAGGAAACAAACCCATTGTCATAAAACTTTACATGTGGTTTCAGACAGCCTCAGCCAGCACAGAAGAGTTTTCAGATCTGCAGTGATTTTCTTCAGTATTTTTGTCCACTATTTTATAGCTTTACCATCTAAGCACGTTGAGGGGGAAAAAATTTGGTTTGTGGCAGGAAGATGAAAATATATTGTCTTCTGCAAACATAATTTTTCACACTGTCAGATTTGACCCCCTTTTAGTGATAGAAGAAATTGAGTAAGTGGTTAGTAATAGAAGAAAATGAAAGATAACTTGATGAAATACATTTAATGTAATTGCTCTCAAAATTGAATTTGGAAGACTTTAGTTAAATCTCTAGTTTGGTATAAAATAATTACAAATCTGAAAAACTTAACAAGTCAATTTAGAATAGAGTTGGTTTGCTTTACTGTTTTGATGTAGACATTTCATGTCCTCTTCCCCCTCAGTAGTCTTTACCTCCCTGTATATTTTATGAGGTTGGTACAGATTTAATTGTGCAGATACGGATGCAATGGCCTTTTGGGAGCTGCAGTCTTTTGAATGTTGCAGTGTCCTTTTCTGTTTTCTTGAACATGGAACATAAATCTTTGCCAGTTCACTGCTTCTTTCTTTATGTTTCTTCATCCTCCATTTTGTAGTAATAATTCCACATTTTTCATTAATCTTGTGAGGTTCTGGTTTACTCTTCTGCCTGAAACATTCTCTCTGTAGGCAGTGGTTTGTCAAGTATGTAGTTGCACAGAATTCTTCCATTACATAGCAAACAGAATATAACAAGTGAAAAAAAAACCTTTAGTTTTATTCTTAATGTATTCAGTTACTTGTCATTTACTATCTAATTATACTCCCCCACATCCCAGAAGGTGAGAGCTATTTGGATAAACATAGGACCTCTCAGGCCCTTTGGGGATAAACAGGTTTACTATAATGTGTGAATTATAATCTTTAAAATAAATTTAAAAATCACTTAGGCAGTTAGGGTTGTGAGGATACTGTATTTTTATAGACAGAGTCACTTAGAATGAGCACTAGCCATTTCTTAACAGACTTAAGTTGCCACATTTTTTATTTGAAGCAATAGTACATATTGAGGAGTTTGCATTGCTTTTGATTAGCTGTAGTTGTAGTTTTGGGGTTTAAAGTGATTTGAGTTAATGAGATTTTTGTCATCGGTCACAGTGAGAAGCAGTCATTTCTCTGTGTGGAACGACAGGGTGGCACTCTTGGAAACAGCAGCTGCACCCCTGGGTTCCTTTGGCTGATGACTCAGTGTTGATTTGTCTTTTGTCATACGAAATTCCTGAATTTTTCACAAAACGAGCTTTTCTAAGAACATAATTGTTATGGTGGTTTTCTGAGGAAGGAAGGCACAAGATTGTTGTCCTGTTACTTTGGTTTTTTGTTTTTTAGGTTATAGTGTCCCTAGTCATTGGGGAGTTCAAGTGGCAAAGTATTACAAAAGTAATCTTTTTTGTTCTATTCTGCTGCTCCCTTCTTCTCCAGACACAGCAGCCACTTCTCCTCAATCTCTGAAAGGAATGAAGTTTTTTCTACAACCATTTCCTTAGCTCTCTATCTGTGGTGATAGACAAGCAAGAAAAGACAAAATATTTTCACTTTTATTTTCATTACACAGGTCCATGAGAGACAATAGGAGCACAGCACCAGTATGTAGCAAGAAGAGAAAAATAATGTGTGTTTGGTCAGCAACCAATCTTAGATTTTTTCATGGGAAAGAAATAGGCTTGACTAAGTTTGTGTGTTCGAACTTCAATTCAGAATACATTTTAATTGCATGTATTCTGTTTAGGGGCCTTGATTATTTTGGTTTAGTTTATTTGTAATGTGAGTAGCTTTGTTTTTTTTCTTGGCCTGCAGCTGGACCTCCAGCAGTCTGTGTTTGTGGCAGGGCCTTCTGTTACAATGAAAGTGGAAGTTCTTTGGTACAGAGTGAAACTGAATTGAAAATGGAAATACCAGGTATCTGCAGTTTAAGCTGTTCAGTATGTACTTCCTAGTTGCATTATACAGAAAAGAGCATTTGCTGTCTTCACTTCTCTTAATGGTTCATACTTTTTTTATCCAATATTAAATTCTTGTGACGTACTCTTACCAGTTCTCAGCATTGTTTTTTGTATAATCCCTTTATGATAATTAGCAGAGAAGGGTTTCTGTATGATTTCTATAGTTTTTCAAGTTTATATAATGAAGTAGTAGTTCTTTGATGCTCAAGGTTTTTTACAATAATTTTGAAGGTTTATAATTCCTTGCATATATGTGCACATGAGCATACACACAAAACAGCTGAAATACACACAGAACACCACTGATTACTTTTAAAAGGGATAAAGTCATCTCAATCTGACACCACCTAATAAACCTTCTAGGTGTTTTTTTAAAAATTACCTTTCTCCCTTGTTTACTAAAGACTCATCATAGTGTTTCTGTAGCAGAGTCTACCAATAAACGTAAAGCTCTCAATACAGTAAAGATGCTGCCCTTAAATGAGTTTGGTTTTGGTCATTTTAAGATACTTTTAAGCTTTGAAATTACCTAGTATTCGTGGTGTGTTCTTGTCTCATCATTTTCATTAGGCAGATTAGAACGAAATGGAAGTCGATTGGTTTCTTTTGAGCAAATGTAGCCAAAGTTAATTAAACAGTAGTGTTTTCTGTGGCCAAGCCACTTCTTTGGGCTGGTAGAATGTTGACAGCAGTGTTGTAAATGCTTGTCAATCTGCCTGTCACTCATTGCCTGTGAAAGTGCTGAGGGAATGACAAACAAATCTGTCATATGCTAAGGAAAGAGGAAATGCATGTTAAATTTTGGTTTGTTTTTCAGTCCTCAGCCTGTTCCAGCTGCTGGCCCAGATGAGTTTTTAAGAATGCTGCTTCTCTTCAAGTCATAATTTCTCAAGGGAAAACTCAGTCACTGTAAAGGAATTACTCAATTTTCACACTCCACATCCTCCTGGACAAAATAAACTTGAAATCCATCTAGCTGCCTTTCCAAGCAATTGTTTCATTGCTCCAGAAAGTCAGGAAATTCTGTGTCTGCCACGCTGAGTAGTGCAAAGCCTGTGGAATGGCTTGTATATTCATAGTTAGGATTAGTCTGTGTGGGAGTCGTCACCTCCTCAGCTCAGTGTTCCCCGTATATGTAAATTCTCTGCAGTTTCATGTTTGAAAGGGGAACAAAATCCTCAAATTCCTTAAAGTAAAAAAGTAATCTGATCCCAAGCTGTTTCTTTCTCATGTTTAGAGTAACTGGTTTAAAGGCTGGGGCTCAGGTGATGGCTAGGGTGACTGAGGTGGGAGTTCCTCAGGCTGCAGAGCTTGCCTGTAATTAAGGAAGGAGAGGTGGAGGAAGTTCTGTAATTAAATGGTTTTAATTCTGGCAAAACTGCAGTAAAAGGTAATGAGATGGGGCATATGCAGGGCAGTCCAGACCTACTTAGCAGTGTTGGAACCAGAAAGTGTTCTGTGCTCCTCTGCAGCACAGGAAGCCTGTTGACATTAATGGGTAGGAGATCTAATTACAAGTGAGAACAATTTCAAGAAATAAAAAGTCATTTAAAAAAGACAAAAATGAGCCAGAATTTGAGGGGAAGATACTTTAAAATAGTTTAGTTCTAAACCAGGAGTCTCCCATTTTAATTTCTTTGCTTAAGTATCATCACAGGAAGAATTGGTTAGGCCTTTTAGGAGGTGCTCCCCGCCTTCTGGTCACAGGACTGTGCTTCTAGTCCTGCCTCTCCATCTTCCATGGCTGCAGTCAGATGCCCTGTGCTGTCTGACCACATATTGTTGTGAATTCAGACTTTCCTAAACATCAATTTCTGTTTTCTTTGGGAGGAAAAAGGAACTGCAAGCTGAATTACCTTTTTTCTATACCACTTTGTAACTTGACAGTGATCTCCTATTTAGAAATGCATCTCATAAAGATACTTCAGTCCTCAGTGTATAGAAGAGAGATACCTGAGGTATTTGGGTGGCAAATTTGTTTAGAAATAATTTCTTTCTCCCCTTGCATTAATAATTAAAATAACCCTACCTGGATACTGAAGTAAAATCTATACATATGACTGCATGTATATTGCATGTATTTTGCATTTTTGGTTTGCAAAAATGTTTCTGAGAGGAAGTACTGAAGAAACTGTTGATGTCCTACAGCTGCATGTTCAAAGTGCATGCCAGGAATTGTACCTCATTGTTTACTGCTGAGATACCTATTGAATACATCAGAGCAATTCCCAGAATGAGAAATCAAACTAAACCAGAATGGCATGGGAAAATAAGATGGAACTGAGCAAGTGGTGATATTTTCTATAGACTTTTAAAAATCTCATATGAGAGCTCCATGGATATAGAATGTTATGCTGTATTTTGCCATTCTTTTAAAGTATAAATGTTTTATCAATAGAAAAAACTGTAAGAACACCAAGCCTGCCATAGATAAACCTTGCAGGTTTTGTCAGAGCTTGTAATTTTCAAGTTTTTTTATCGTGATCCAGTACAGTAAAAGAATTCTTGGCATTTCTAAAATTTTATGAAGTGCTTGTAGACACATTGGAATGTGATATTCACCCCTGTACTGCCACCCCTTTTATATTATGCTGCAGTTAGAAGCACTGCTAGAGCCTCTTCATTATTCCAGCCAGCTCCCTCTCAGACTGGAGTCATAAATCTTTGTAGCTTACTTGCACTTTCTGAATAATACAGGCAGTCATAAATTAAAAATGAGTTTCAGACTCCTGAGTAACTTTCACATTTCTGAAAAGTTGACTCATTGAAAAAAAATTTCATCCTACCTCTTCAGTTGAAATGCTGAAGTTGGTTTGTGTGTGTCAGGATTGTTTTTCTAGACCTGCCTCTGACATATGGGCTTCTTAATTTTTAGCTTTTAAGCATAACTTTTCACACCATGTTTAACTGCTAGAAAGAGTATTTGATTTTTCACATCTGCTTGGAATCTTTTAGGTCTGTTGAGAGTGCCGGGCTTGAGGCAAGCTCGCAGGAAGGGTCTTCTGACAGTTTTAGAGAATTCTCAGAGAGCCAAAAATTTTCCTTGAGACAGGGGAGCATAGCTCTAGCTGAAGTCACATGAGCCAAGTCTGAATTCATCAGAAAAGCTGAATCACTGGATGAGTAATTGTCCCTGGCAATCAGAGTACATGGTTTCATGTATGTTTACCAAGCAGGGCTTTAAAGGCTTTGAGAAATGGATTTCTGAGTACATTGAATTTTAACGGTTTTGACTGGATGTACCTCTGTATTTGAGTTGGAAATAAATTTCTTACAGCACAAACTCAAAGATTTTAGTTGTTGGTGTTTGGAAAATAATGTGTAATTATGTATGGGAGTATTTTCTGGATTTGAAAATCTCTACAGGGTGAAGTGACCTACTCTGATTCAGCATAATGCTCCCAAGTACTTGTTTCTAAATTCTAGATTTCTGCTTTCTTGACCATGTTCTTTCTTTCCTCTTGCCACTTTTAGTTAAGTTTTAACTGCCTTCTTAATGATGAGCTGGTGCTAAACAAGATGAATGATAAATGTTGCATATAATTTTAGTACTAGAAAATTAAAGAGGAGATTCAGAATATGTGATTTTATGAAATATGTGATATGCCTGTAATGAGACGCCTTCTGTGCTTTTTTGCAGTTAGTGGTTAACCTAGATAAAGGTGCACTCTGTTTATATCAAATAGAACTGATGAAGCAAAAAAGATAACATGCAGCCAACTTTGTGAAATGGTTTTAGTTGGTGATAGATGTCTGTGGTGCTGAACTTTGTCATGATGTAGTAAAAATGTGTCTATCATAGGGGAACATGAAACACCCTTGTAGCTAAATCCCTTGAAGTGGAAATAGTTCTGTAATTGTATTCCAATAGCTAAAACAGCTTTAGAGCATCAACAGAGCATTCACAAACTTTTACTGCTGGAACTGGAACAGAAAAAAATTCACAAAAGTATGTGGGGAATGGTTCATATTACAAGTTCTCAGTAGGTGAAAAAACAGCTGAAAGATGGAGGGATTGGGGTTTTAAAGCTGGTTATTTATGTAGTTTCTATTCAGACATAAAGACAGTATTTCAGTCTGTTCTAGTCTGGAGTTTTTGTTTGGTTTTGGTTTTTTGACTCTTTTTTTAATCTATTGTATAATTGTGTGTATAGTTCTTAACTTGATTAATAATATTCAGTACAGAGGGAGGTTGACTCTTCCACATCTACATCCAGTGCTCTGGTAATGGATTTGAAGTCAAAGTAAGCCTTCCTGGTCTCTCAGCAGTTATTTGAAAAGATAAAGGCAAACACCAGCTTACTTGCCAATATTTCTAATTAAAGACAAAACTGTAACTGGAATGTGGATTTTTTCCTGTTAGATAACAAAAGCTATGACTTAAAGTTTTCATTACACATGAAATGCAATTGTTGTTTACCAGCAAACATGACAGCCCTTTATTCTTATGAACTATTTCTTATCTTCCTCTTTCTATTACCACTGGTGCATATATGAAAAAAGATGATGTTTGATTTTTTTTTTCCCCTTTTTATCTTTTCAGGTTCCTGCTAAGAGAGATCCAACTCAAAGTACCATCAAAGAGGAAAAAGTCCATCTGTTGAAGTATAATATAGGAGATCTAGTGTGGTCAAAAGTGTCTGGTTTTCCATGGTGGCCCTGTATGGTTTCTGCTGATCCTGTTCTCCATGCCTACACTAAACTAAAAGGTATGTAATTCATATTTCTTGAGGTATACAAAGTGATTTCTTTGGAATAATTCTGTTCTTCATCTATGCAGTTGATCAGCAACTTGCTGTCAACAGAAATGTTAAAATCATGTAAATGCTGTTCTTGAGCATATAGCAGTGTGTCTTTTAATTCAAGTGTTCTCTGAAAGGTACCAAAATTGTTATCTGTCAAACTGTGTGGAGTCTTGTTAAAAAAAGAAAAAACCCAAACCTGACGGTGTTTTTCATTGTTTTTGTAGAGATGCTTGGGAAATTGATATAGGCTAAAAGTTTTATTAAAGCTGATGGGAATGAAATATTCCTGGTCATTATGGTTTACTAAAAGCAATCCATAATTCAGGCAGCTAAATTTTCTGATTCATAGAATCAATACTGATATCTACAGACAATGGTTGATTTTAAATGCAGGAACTACCAAGTGTTAATGAGATTTTTAGGTATGTATCTGTACAATTTCTTAATATCATTTGTACCTTTGTTCTGATACCTGAAACTTTTGAGGCTGAGTAGCAATAAATATTTAGACTATATGAGTTGGAAGGGCTGGAGGCAGTGAAGCATTGGGGTGGATTGCCCAGAGAAATGGTCTGATCTAATTCATAGGAGGCTTTAAAGAACAAATTTAATTAATATCTCTAGTATTACAGCTAGATTCAAAATTGGTAGTAAACTAAATGGCTTCTTGAGAACCTTTTCAAGGATTCATAATACAGTTATTGGAATGGTTGTTATAGACTGCTTAGACAAATTTTCCTGGTAGCAGTCTTTCAGGGTTTGGATCAGGCAGTCCCTGTCATTTTTAGTCTTTGGATTATTAGGTCTATTATGACGTAAAGAGATGGATTTTGAGAGTAGTAGAGCTGTTTATTTGTTCCTATCAATTACTCTGTTCCTTGAAAGGAGCAAGGTTTATGTTCATTATCAGGAATCTTTGTGGTACATCTTTATCAGAAACTATAGAAACAGACCCAGAAAAACCCAGTACCAAATGTCTGAATGCAGCCTGTAGAGCACAAACAGAAAGAAGGGCCCAAGTACTTTGTAATGTTAATTTCCCTTTCTTTGAAGTAATGAGAGTGATGGTGATTTCTCATATTTGTTCTGGAGTTGGTTTTGACCTGCCTTTTCCTTAAGAAGTTTAGTCAGGGTCTGGGCAGCCATCCTGACTACTGAATGCACTCTGATGTGTGTATTTTCACAAGTAGGTATTTCCAGTCTTACCTTCCACCTACTCTTTATTATTTAGGCACTATGAAAAGTCTCTTCTTGCAAAAAGAAAAGATCTTTTATCAGGGAGTTGTAGAAATACTGAGCTATGTCTCTGTATTTCTCATTTCTAGACTTAGGATCGAGTGTTTATAAGTAGTCTGAGTTTCTGGATGTTGATACTTATTTGATCATTCCAGCTGATTAGGCTTGATAAAAATTAATAACTTTCAACTTGTGGGATGTACATTTTTGTGTAAGAAAGTCTGTACTGAATCTGGCTAAAGCTCCATCTCATTGAATATCCTGTCTCTGGCTGTGGTCAACCACAGATGCTCTGATACAGAGAAACACCAGGGAAGTGGTGGGTTCCCAGAACACTCTCCCAAACTGCCAACAACTAGTTGTTTCAGGATTCTGTGGGCCAAAAATTAAGTTTCCCTATGTAACAACCGGTAATGAATGCCATGATTTTATCCAGGAGCATTGGTACAAATTCAGCTCTCAGAGGATACCTGAAGATTCACCACTAGGTTCAGTGGCTCTGGTGGTATGTGCTGATATTTGGTCTCCTTAATTAGGCAATTACAGCTGTCCAGCACTACAGTGCAAAAGGAACACAGTGTCTGCCTGCTCGACAAATGGGCTGTTGGCAGATCTTTACAGGTGGTTGGAAACATCCTGTGGCATCTCTGTATGCAGCCAGGGCATCCTGGTAGAATAGAATAAGTCATAGATTAAATCGTAAGAGCTCTGTAGTCACTACTTCAACATTTTCTTGATGAGCACAAAGTAATTACTGCTAGAGAATTGTTCCTGACTATGTAACTCTGGAACATAATATTAGACTACTCATTGTGATGTGTACAATCTCAAGATTTTCCCTATGCCCTTCCTCTAGATTCTCATACCTGACCTCAGATGAGTCATTATTGTTCCTGTAGTTATCATAGATGTTTTTATATAGAGTGTAAGTTTGTGTTATAAAACATCACATGTGTATATTAAAATTTTTGCCCATACCATTAATTAGGTTGATTTCATTTTACCCTTCCAGATGCCACATTTTACAACAAGATTAATCAAATAACCGTTGGCTGAATCACCAGGAAAAGAAAGTTTTTTCTAACTCTAGAAACCCCAAAAATAGTGTATGAAGCAATCAACTAGATCTATTTGGTGACTAAGCCTGAAGACATGAAGTGTATGAATAACCTGATGGAATCTAGACCTGGTTTGAAGTCGCCTGTAACAGAGACCTGTGGCTGTTATTTGTATCTACTGGGTGTCTATCCTTACCTGAGTTCCTCTTCTGTCCAGTCTGTGTGTTGGACAAACTGGTGTGGTGACACTGGAGGAACCACAGATACTGTAGGGAGCATAATTGATTTAGCAGGATTGAATTTGGAAACACACAAGTACAGTTTGAAACTTTTTCTATTTTTGAACAAGACCATTATTTGACCACTTAGCAAATCTACAAGATTTGTTCAGATGAACAAGGTGTTAGAGGACATCTTAAGTGTGATCTCTTACCTCTGCCTTTTAGAAATTCATTGCTAACTATGAACCCTTTGATGAATTTTGAAAGTGGTTTCTCCCCCTTTCTCTGTAGAATAATTGAGACCTTTGGAAGGGAAAGGTATCATACCACAGTGAGACAATATTCCTCTTGTTTTTCTAGGGGGAAGAAACAGAGTACTTTTAGTTTGAAAAGAAAAAATGTTTCTTACTTAGATTTAAAACTCTCTGTTCTGCCAGCCAAATCCTTTATTGATTTCTTTGATTCCTGAAAAATCTTGATTATTATGAAGTTTTGATTGCAGGGGTTAAAACCAGATTAAGTATATGTCTCTGTTGAAGAATATTAAAAGATAAAGTTTAGGAGACTCAGAGAGGAGGCTGAGTGCACAAGCTCTCCAAGCTGTGGAACTTTCTCAGTGTTCATTGAGAAACAAATGCTAAATTCATTTTCAGCAGCACCCAGACCTACATGAAAAGTTAATATACATGGAAAACTGACAGGTGATTGTAACCTGAAGTTAATTTAGCCAAGCATGTTCTTGCTGGGAATTAAACTATTGAGCTTTTGGGTCAGACTTCATACATTGTATCTCAGAGACTTTCAGGCTGGTTTAAGTGGGTTTTTGGAAGGTTATCAAGTTTTATTGTGCTTTTGTAATGGCAACTGTAGCAGCTTACAGACTTCAAGTCTGAAAGTGCAGAGCCTTACCAGAGTTTATATCTTAAATACGTGTGGGGTTTTTTTTAATTTTCAGGACAGAAGAAGAATTTTCGTCAATATCATGTTCAGTTTTTTGGAGATGCCCCAGAGCGAGCCTGGATATTTGAGAAGAGCCTGGTGCCTTTCAAAGAAAAAGACCAGTTTGAACAATTATGCCAAGAGAGTGCAAGACAAGCCCTCACTAAAGCAGACAAAGTAAAGGTAAGATGTTACCAAATCAGAAAAGATTTGGAGCTTTTTATTTTAGCATTACAGGTAGTACAGATATAAATAGGTATTATAAAAAGCTTAAAGACAGCTTGTTTTACAGGATCTTGCAGTCTTACATTTCATTTACAGATGCAAAGGATGAGGTGATTTACTGCTGTTTGTTACTCAGTAAAAATTAGTACTCTTCTACTTTGTCATGGATTCATGTGTGGTATCAGTACTATCAAATACAGCTCTGTATTACGGATCTGCATGACCATCTCTTGGGATTGTTTTCTGTTAATGTCAGCATTTTGAAATCACAAGAGGACAGATGCCTCACACGGTTGTCTTCTCTTGCAGATGCTGAAGCCTGTGTCAGGGAAGCTGCGGCCACAGTGGGAGATGGGTGTGAAGCAAGCCAGTGAAGCTGTGGGCATGACAGTGGAGGAGCGCAGGGCCAAGTACACCTTCATCTATGTCAGGGACAGACCTCATCTTAATCCTCGAGTGGCAAAGGAGGTGGGCATTGCTGTGGAACCCTTGGAGGAGATGGATGAGTCATCCTACTCAAATGAAGAAACCACTCCAGATCTGAAATCGATGAAGGAGTCTGGCATTCCTAGCAAGAGGAGGAGAAGGACATCAAAACTATCTGCTGCTGATGATACACAAGAGAGCAGTCAGTTGGAGGATAAGAATACTACTCCTCAAAAGTCATCTGAACAGGCAGAATCCAAAAGAGGGATAGGCTCCCCTCTCAATAGAAAGAAAACTCCAACGTCTACTCCACGAAGCAGAAAGGGCGATGCAGTATCTCAGTTTTTGGTCTTTTGTCAGAAGTACAGAGATGAGGTTAGTCTCTTTTAGCTGTTACTATTGTTGATTGCCTCTTCTCATTTCTGTACTTGAAGAAACATCTTTACTTTAGTAAACAAAAATTAGTTATTACTGCACAACCCATAATATTCTGGGTTTGATGAGGTATGCCTGCATCAAATCTTATTGAAGACACAAATAGAGAAAGAAGAGAATGAAGTAAGCAATATAAAGAAGATAGTGGTAACTGCCTTTGTATTTCAAGCAAAAGTTGTGTTAGTATCTTCCTACATAAACTAATAGTCCTTTGTATTAGCCATATTTTGTCTTTAACGTATGTACAATATAATACATATGCATACATATATACTAAGGCAAATATAACAAAGATTATGCTGTTTATGGCAATCTGCCTGTAGATGGCTTTTACATTCTTTCTGAGGACATGGCTCAGTTGCTTCTTTGTGTTCCCTTATCTTTGAGCACCTCAAAACCTCATTTATTTACCCAGAACCTTATGCTGAGCTTCAAAAGAAGCTGCTTACCAAAGCTTGTAAAAATCATTGTCAGTGTGTGCAATCTGCTGAGACAGAAACTAGGTCCTCTTGAGGCACTTATACTCCAATACAAGGTATAAGAAATAAATACCTTATTATCAACATTTTTTAGGAAGACTTAGTGTAAAAGCACTACTGCTGGTGTAGCTCATTACTTTAAAATCGGGACTATAATTTTACTTCTTACAACCTTTTGCTCCATTTGCAGTACTATTCTCTGGTCTGAAGCTAGTGTGATATCTTACTCTTTCTTGTATTTGTACTCTTACATACTGTTCACAGAAGGATCAAGAAGTTTGTAGTGACTTTGTCATACTCTTTAGCTACTGAATGGTCGACTTCATTATAGGGCATATTTGTGTTAGAAACTAATTAATAGATGTAAGCTTTATAAAGAAATATTGGAGAACAAATTCTGTTGTACGGAAGTCAATTAGTTGTGGTTCAACTTGGGATCTTATTAGATCATTGAAACTTAAGCTAGTATTGAGAATGAAAATGAGCACAGTGTTACATAAACCTTTTAGTGGCTTTGGTTAAATTGAGAAAGGCATTGGCATTGCAGTTTGCTGGCTCTGGAACGGAAATGGTTTTTTAGCCAGACCATTAAATACAGATTTTTTACATACTAATTATGAAAAGCTGTATGGGTTAATCATCTGTCTCACGTTGGAGACACCTGAGTTCCATTCGCAGTTCTTCTGTAAGTGACATTGCAAGAGGGAATTACCTTGGCCTTCAATGTATGTAGCAAGAAGTCTTTTGCAATAGCGAGGGACATAAAATTGCTCTCTGGAAGAAATGAGATTATGATGGCTGGCTTTATGGACTCTTAGCCAAACACACCTTGCAGAGAAGAGACGTGCTGAGTCTCTGATATTTCTGTTTTCTTTGCCAGTTATCAGGCTTTGTTCCCTACTGTGGTTATACTGTAATTCTCAAATTAATAGATGGAAAATATGAAGACTATTAGAATATATGAAATTTAGGAAATGCTTTGTCTTCAGTGTCATTTCAGGAAATTGAAACACTTTCTTAAACTTGAAATTTTCACTGATGATAGTGGCTAATGTTGCACAAGTTTAAGTAGAAGGAAGTAAGTTTAAAAATATTACATATTTTTAGAGAGAGGGCATCCTACCATTTCTGCCTAGAATACCTTTTAATAAGATCTGTCATGAAAACTCAAATCTGAATGTGTGATCCATTCTATCAGGTACAGAAACATTTCTGTGGATAGAACAGAACCAGGTTGTGAAAGCTGCAGATACCTCTAGTAGATCATCGGAAGAACATGTCTTCCCTTTGTCTTGGTTGGAATTTGACTGGCAAAGTGAGGAAACACCAATTTAGATATTTATGCTTTTCGCCTTTCATGTAGCTTTTAAAATGGCAGTTCACGCTATTGTGGAAGGTGGAGGTTGTACCCAGTCTACTATTTGGAGTGTCCCCTTCTGTTAGGCTTATCTAGTTCAACTTGTATGACTTTCACCAAGAGTTTGTTTTGTTGTCTTGTAGATGTTCTGATGCTTTGGAAAGAGCGATAGTGTTGGCTAAAAAACAAACCTGGTTTTGAGCTACTTGTATTAGTGGCATTGGAGAATTTAGTGTTTGGCTTTCTTAGTATTTGCATGTAGAAACTTAGAAAAACCGAACTTCGCAGACCCAGAAGAGGCTCTCTGTCTCCAGTCTTGGAGAGGGACAGAAGTGAAAGGGATGACTGAAGACTACTCTTGTAGGGCCTTTAATAATACCAAGTTCTGTTGAAAGTAGAGCCATTTCTACTGTGTCTTTCTTGGAGTCTGGCTTTGTGTGGTAGTGAGATTAATATATCAGTTTGATTTTATTATTATTTAACTGCTGGAATATGTTTTTAATGATTTAAGAGACACACTTCCCACATCGCTGAGGGAGGTGCTGAAAGCTTGGAGCGCTTTTGTGGTTGTAGTGATGCATTAAGTATTTTGTGCTGTTACCAAAGGAGTAAAGATTTATTTTGTACTGTTATTATGTGCTTCCCCTGTGAAGAGTATAAGCCTAGTAAGCATTGGAAGGATCTGAGTGGAGATAAAGGTATCATTCAAGTGAGAGGCAGACAACTGTACTGTTTACATTAATTGATTTGGCCTTGAGTCTGTTGTGAGGAAAGTTAAGGAGTAATTTCACTAACAGAGAGACTTTGGAGAAGACTACTGAGCATTTTCCTTGGAGGCCTTACTTGCAAGGGCCCCTTCACCATTAAGAATTCTGGGTGTCTTTTCCTTGTCATTTCACAGTACTGCTAGTCAGCTGAAAGTTATTTTTATTCTTACTTTGTTGAGACTGGAGGTAATGTTAATGTGTGTCTCATTTGTCTGAATAAATCTAGTTATTTCTCGAAGAATTAAATGGGTCTGTGGCCTCATTGAGCACAATGACCTGCACATTTGTGACAACAGTCAAAATTTATGCTAATTTCATGTCCTGAAGAAGTGAAATTTATGGAAGGGGGTATCTTGTGGGTTTATGTTTCTCCTGTTCAATAATGCGAATCCAGTTGTTGGATTTTAATCAAACTTTGAATAGAGGCTTTCAAAGGTATTTGTACTCCTCAAGCCTTATGCTGATGGATTATGCCAGATAGAAACAAGGCAATTCTTAGTACTCTACTAGGAGAAAAAGCATGGATTTCCATTATTAGACACTGACCAATGGAAGGAAGGTACTGCAACTATTTTAACACCTTGAAAAGCAGCAGTCATATTTGCATCCTGTTTGATAACAGGAAATGTAGTTTTAAGACCCTAAATTCTAAGAAATTAGGTTTAGTCATTTCACCTTATCAGAAAAAATGTATTTCTGTTCTGTTGAATGGTGTTACTCTTTGAATGATTGGTTTTTCTTGACCTAGTTTTTGATTTGCTCTGTGCTTTTGGGGTATCAGTTGCATCACTCAGATAGGATTTCAGGGAATGCTGGGTAATGAGATGAGGATTGTTTTTAAACGTACTGTTTCATTTCTGCACAAGCGTGGAGTTTTTTGACTTGTATGATTAATCAAATCTGATTTTCCTTAAGTAGAAGTAGGGATCTACTGAAGGAGTTTGGGAGGATTTTTTCTTTCTTTTTAATACTCTATTTTTTTTTCTAATACACTTCTACAAACTCTATTAAACTCCATGTTGATGGATATGTGTCCTACCTATAGCATTAAAAAAGATGTGCAGCTTTTGAGTTCCCAGTGTTCATATGCATAATACAAAAATGATGAATCAATACAGGAAAATGTTGCATCAGATGCTAACTTGTGTAAATTTCTCTGCTGAGTTAGGTGTACTGAGTTCTGTGATTGAATTTTGCTGTGAACTGATGGATTTCTTTCTAGGCAAGCGTATATTCCAGTATTGCTTGCCTGTCATTTGTGGATTTATATTTAAACTTCATTGAGAAACAATACACTTTTTTTGAATGACCACAGGACAAGATTTATACTTACTCCACTTACTCCATTTTTTGAATGGCAAAGGGCAAATGGATACTTCCAAAAATAAGCTAGATGACTTTTTTTTTAAAGAGACAGAGAGAGAAGTGGTTATTCAAAGCAAAACTGGATACAGTAGGTTTTATTCTAGTTCTGTCTACAGCAGAAATATTAGATAACTTGTTTGTATCCAGTTTTTCAAAGTGATGGAAGTGTGTACACCATTCTTTCCAATGGTCACCTTTTTTTTTAATTCAACCCTATTTCTGCATGTATAGGTGGTTGCTGAACATCCAGATGCTTCAAGTGAGGAGATTGAAGAGCTGCTCGAATCTCAGTGGAACATGCTTAGTGAAAAACAGAAAGCTCGCTATAACACAAAGTTTGCCATAGTGACCTCTCCCAAATCTGAAGAAGACTCTGGTAAACGTAAAACTGTGCTAGTGTACTCTAACTAAATTTGATATACATAGTGGCGTTAAACTAAGCACATATTTGAGACCCTGTAGGGAAAACAGCTTTCACTGTTTTCCAGTTTTAATTCTTGGTGTTTGTGCCAATAGCAAAGGAATGCCAATGGTTACAATAAACGCAACCCATGAAGTCTACATTTCTTGCTCATTGTTCTGAAAAGTTGTTATATGTAAATCTTCTGCTGTTTAGACATTGCTGATTTCTCATTCTTCTTCTGCCCATAAGCAGCTGCCATTGCATCCACTGCTTGTTACAAGTGGATGGTGGGAAGGAAGATGAAGTGTTACTGCTAGTAAAATTTGAGATGTTGTTTCTATAGAACAGTTAGAATTAATCAGAGCTACACCTTTTCTCCATATATGGCTAAAGTGTATTACTTCACATCATCATCAGCTCAGGAAGAACTATTCCAAACTTTATTCTGAACCCTTCACCCATTTGGCATTTTATTGTGGTACTCAAAGTTTTTAGGACTATGTGAAAGTTTGCAAGTACTTTAGTTTTCTCTCCTTTTGTTTTTTGTTGCTGTTTTCTGGTGGTTGTTTTTGATGAACAGTCTTGATTGTTTTCCAAAATATTTGAGGGGGTTTGGAGTCACTTGAGAAAGGAGGAGGAAGAAGATAGTTTGCCATTTGCATGAACTGTTATCAAATTTGACTAGCTATCATTTTTCAAATTTAAATAGCTTTACAGCATTTTAAGAAGGCTCACTATGGAAGTATTAGAAGCCAACAGGTGCTGCTTTGGGCAATGACAAGAATGAGAGGGAGTGTTTGAAAGTTTGTGAGACTTGGAAAAACTTGTATAAAAATGGCAGTCAGTTTTGTTAACTATCTGTGTGTGTGTGAAATAACATAATTTTGTGGAAAAATTGAAAAGTTTTTAACTTTAAATTTTAAGTGTTAAATATTTGGATATCAGTTTAAAAAAAACACACATTCTGTATCTCTCAAGGTTCATCATTGAAGAATATTGGAGAGGCCAAACGTAAAGTGTTTCAAGACTCACCTAAAAGGAGATCAAGATCCAGAAGTAATTGAAATTTGTGTTGTGTGCAAATAGCTCATCATTATAAGTAGCTATTGAGTGTATTTCTTTATGTAATTGCCCACGTATCATAATCTCTTTATTTTATCTCAGATGTTGTCTTCCTTGACATTAGAACTTTAATGGATCCCAAATTAAATATCTTAACACTGTAGTGCTGAATTTTGTTCACCTTCCTCAGTGTCATATTGCAAGAAATGTAATTGAAATTGTACCTCTACCAGGTGTTTCTAGTACATATATTGTGTACATTTATAGTTACCTACAGATGAAAATATGTCAGTTCACTTGTTCCCCATCTCAAATCCTCTTATCTTAAACTTGGAAGAATGTTCTGGGATTTCTTTTGCTGGCTTTTTGTAAGTAGCAGGTTCTCCTGGAGCCATTTCAGTCTGCTTTGTGGATTTAGTTTGATCATAGAATATGTCCTAGATTGTTTAGATAAGAACATTAATTTGAAAATTATCCATATTTTCAAATTGCTATATTTTTAGTATTTACAGATATTTGTTCCCACTGGAATAGAATGCTTGTAGCTGTAGGGCAATTTTCAGTTAACATATTTGTGCCCCTGGAGCTTGCAATTTTCATACTAATAATACTCTGTAGCTTCATGAGCTAGAGAGTACTGGAGAGTGTAATTATGTTGTCATTTCATCTTGATGAAACAGACCACTTCCCAAACCCTCATATATCTCTTCGAGGTGCAGATAATAGTGGAACCTGTGGCAGGGATATGTAGTTTACTCACTGACCTTTTGTATTCAGCAGCTGCTTGAACTTTACCATCTAAATACCATGAGTAACTGTGGTCTAAAATGGCCAGTGTGGTTCTGTTCATAGGATTCTAGTTCATAAAGGCAAGGGATCTTATGGTCTCATGTAAAATACAGTCAGCTTGTTAGAGTCTGGAATTGCCGTACCAGAAAGAGAATTAATCTGTGCAGTTGGTGATATCTTGTCTTTTTCAGAGGCCCCTTAGTAGATGTCACCACTTAAAGTAGGCTTAAGGAGGAGACTCAGAAAGTAATTTTAGTGGTAAGACACTGTTACAAAGTGCCAGGAGGGTTAAAAGCTGTATAGATCAGTCACGTGCAGTCTGATGATACCAAACAAATGTTGGACAGTAACATTCTGATCTTAAACTAGTTTTTGTATAGGTAGACTCATCTTTGTAAAATAACTTTGAGTATGAAGCAGTTGATTTGGATTTGTTCTAGAGTTAGTCTTCAGCACCAGAAACCAGACCCTAAGCAGGGTCATCAAACTGTGTTAATGTTTAACCATGTTTTAAAAATAATGACTGAAAGAAAAGTACCTTAAATAACTAGATCAGTTCAAATAATTTCAAGGTGGGTTTTAGATTATTTTTCATGTGAGTTTCCCCCATCCCCCATCCCAAGGTAATTTACATGGAAATAAAAGAAACCAAAAAAAGAGGACAAAGGAGCCTACAGAAGATTTTGAAGTTCAGGAAGCACCTAGGAAAAGACTCAGGATGGATAAACAGAATAATCGGAAGGTAATTATGTCGTTGGTTTGTTGGGGTTAATTTATAGCAGCACCAGTCACATTGCTGTAGTTAAGTTTGTCAGCATTTCCATTTTCAAGATTAAAAAAGAAATGTCCATATATCATACCTAACTGTTGTCAATATTCAGAGATACATGTGAGCTTACCACTGTGGGATTTTTTTCCTTTGGTTTTGAAGGTGGAGGTATGAAAAGTTGCAATTGTTACTTAAACTGTTTCCCAAAGGAACGTGCAGAGGGAGGCATGACCTCTCTGTGTTGTTATGCTCTGTAATTCTTTTTCTTTCCTGCTGATTTGGAGTTATTTTTACCAGAATGTAAAAGAAATACCTTTAGTCAATAGTTACTTTAGACAGTAGTCAGAAGAAAGCAAATAAAGCAAAACAGAAAAACTACTTTTCACAAAGTGGAAGGCTTTAGGGCATTTTAGAATGGCATGCTGACCATTTTCTTGGGAAAGGATATTGCAGTAAATTTATGCAGAGAAAGTATATTTATCACACAAATTACAGACTCCTTTTCTGGTTAGCTTGCTTGTGAGAATGAGAATTTTCCTTGTATAGGTCACTATGTATGTGCACAAATCTTGTGGAGACTCAGGCACAGGTTTATTTAGTTATGCATATAGAGCAGTGAATTTCACGGGTTTTACTTGTGTGGAAAGTTTAGCTCACACCTATGTTGAGGTGTGTTATTGCAGTATCATACTGCAGTGTGAGTACCATAGACCTGAGCTTAGAACTTCAGTGGTGCAGCAATCAGATTAAACAACCTAATAGAGGGAAAGGTAGTAGACTTTTTTTTTTTTAATTAATTGTGGGGATCTTATTTGTAGATGTCAGTTTGTTTCGTGGGCTGGTTATTTTACTACTTCTGTTGATATTGTAGATATAAGACAATTTGTTGTCTTAGAGTTTAATATATTAAAAAATATATTTTTTAATTACAGATGGGCTTAATGAGCTGATTTAATCAGCAAGGGACAGAGATAATTATTAATGTTGTTACCTTTGCAGAAAGAAGGGCTGAAACTAGTTTTTGTACTTCTTGCTGGAATGGATTAGTCGTTGCATATTCATGTAACTTTCCAGAAGCAGTTTTTCAAACCTTTTTAAACTTGTCTAATTGATTTGAATACACTGTAATACATTAGATCCATGGAATAACAGAGTTTACTTATTATAATTAATTCCTCCTATAAAGTTCTTGTTTTGACTGTTCTAAAGGTACTTTCCAGTCCCACCAGTATTTGTACACTACAATTAGCTTACATTCTCAGATGTAGGATGAAAGGTGGTTGCAGTGTAGTTCATGCATGGGAGGTTCTGGCTTCTTTGGTGCTGTGACACATACGTGAATATACCAGCAGGAAAATAAATAACTAAATGAGGTGAATGATTCTCGTAATATTTACAGCACTGATGGCGCTGACTTTGTAATGTGCACTTTTAAAATGTTGTTCTCTCTCTGGTCAGTTTATCAGAACTGCATACTGTTTGATGTATGTAAATATTAGCGAGTTTGGAAACTCTAAATGCATAATAGCAGGATTTGTGCTCCACAGAAAGGTTAGATATGGTTTGCAGTTTGTTTTAGGAATTCTCTCTTAGTCTTTTTCCTGCCTTCACAGTCCTAAGGCACTTCCAGCTGTATGTGCTGCTGCTTCGTAGAATATTCAGTGAATGACAGTGAAAATATGTCATGAATGATTCAAAAAAGCAAACCCTAACCATATACCTTCTTTCTGCTATTCTCAGTTTACCTGCAGGCTTTATTTACAATCGTTTTGGATAGGAGGAGCTTTAATTTAATGACATTTTACTTCTTGCACAGGAGTTGTGGGTTATACTCTCTCTTTGCTCTTAATTCTTACTTACAAATTCAGAATGTTTTTATGTAAAGTAACCAAGCTATAAGTACCCATGTGGAAGTTTTGAAAAACCAGTTTGTTTGTTGTTGCTTTGATGATGTATATAAAATGCACATTAACAAAATGGGGGTTCTGTAAAGTGTGCTTTAAATTTAAGAATGAACTATCCTGTGCATTTTCACAGAATCACAGAATCCTTAGGATTGGAAGGGGCCTCTGGAAATCATCCAGTCCAATCCCCCTGCCAAGACAGGGTCATCTAGAGCAGGTTACACAGGAATGTGTCCAGGTGGGTTTGGAATGTCTCCAGAGATGGAGACTCCACGACCTCTGTGGGCAACTGTTCCAATGCTCTGCCACCCCAAAGTAACGAAATTTTCCTCATGTTGAGGTAGAACTTAATGTGTTTTAGTTTATGGCCATTACCCCTAGTCTGGTCACTGGGGACCACGGAAAAGTCTGGCACCATCCTCTTGACCACCCTCTTTTCCTTCATTTTTGCCCAGAAGTGTAACAGTCATCTTAGCAAACCAATACTGGGAGCCTCTGGTGGCATTGGGGGTAGGGCAGCTCAGTCTGCTTAGAGCTCAGTAATAGCACAGTGTGGCACATCTGTCACCATTCATGTTTATTTTTACAAAGGAAATCACTTCTCTGGCCTTTGAGGTGTTCACCTGCACATCTTTCTTTGGTAAAACTGAGTGTCAGATGATGACTGTGAAAGAGCATGTAAAGCATTGGAAATGTGTGTAAAGCTTTCTGTTAATAGAGTTGTGCTTATTAATCAGGTGAGGATTTGTCAGGGTTGAGTATTCTAGGCTACAGTTTTAGTAATTTGAATGAATTTGTAACATAAAAAATGGAAAATAATGGTGGCATGTGTGAGGAACAACATCTTGATTTTGACAAAAACTTCCCCAGTTTTTGGCCTAAACTTTTAATCATAAATTCTCAATCTGGAGCAAATTTAGGTGCTGTTTATTGTCCCTTGAAAATAGTGGTTTTATTTTGGAAATGCTGAAACAATCTTAACCATAGTAATTTAAAAAATGGCACTGCTATAAGTTGTGGAGTTGGAAGCAAGCCTCTCTGAGACTTAGAGTTCTGCACAGGGTTTACTTTCTAATTTCTATAGGAATTCTGCAATTTACCTTTAATAATTAAAGGTTTTGATTTGACCAGTTTGTACAGAGAGTAGTAAGGATAATTTACAAGTTTTGTGTTCATTTAGCACTCCCCCTTTTGATGTGCTAAATTTGGGATGGATAAGTGGGATGCTGAAGTACTGTGTTCTTTAATATTTCTCATTTGTTTATGGGTTTGTACCCTGTGCTGTAAATGAGTTTTAAAATTCACTATATGGGGCTAGTTTAACTACAGTACCATTCAGATATTTGTAAAGACACTCTTTTTAATAACATAAATCCAGAACTAATTGCCAGTTGTATCCAACCACTCATAAATTAGGAGTTTTTTTATTTTTTTCATATTTTTTTTTGTGACAGAGGGAGACAAGCAATGACAAAACAGCAAAAACAAACTCTTCTAAAGTCACAGAAACCTCCTCTTCACAAAAGAACCAGTCAGGTAATGTGGTCAGAATAAGTTTTAATGTAACTTTTTCAATTAAATAATTTTAAAATGCCCAGGTTGTCTGAGGCAGCTGGCTAAATTCTGCTGACTCAGTGAGCAGTTGCAGGCACTGTGCCACAGCTGGGGGGGAGCCCTGTTCCTTCACTGTCCTCCTGCAGCTTGATCCTGGACTGAAATTGTGCATTGCTGATTGAGAGCAGCAGTTCACAAGTTCCCCGTGTGATGGCACCAGATTAAAGCTGGTGCCCTGAGATATTGGTGAGCAGAGAACAAACCCTGCTGCTCCTGTTTGCCCTCTGCACTGGCCCAGTAAAACAAGTGCAGTGACCATCAGTGTCATCAAGTACTCTGGGGTTTTAGTCCTTTGAAATGGTGCTGGATGGGAGGCAGTGTGGAGCACAAGAGGGAATTCTGTAGAAGCTTGGATCAAAACACCAAAGTCAGAGTTGTTAATGATGCTCAAGTTTAAGGTAACTGCTATCAGAGCATGTCTCTTCAGGTGTTACAGTGATTTGCCAAAGACAAGCGAGCTCCAGCAAGTCCTACACGGTGCAGAAGTGGTGATGTGCCATAGCTAATGTGTGGTACTTGGCTCCTGTATATAAATTTTCTCTTAACAAAGTGTTAGTAGTACTCAGATTGTGATGAGCTCTCTTAGGCCTTCTCATAACTGTTACCTCTGCTTTAAAGAGGTCTTAAGTCACAAGTTACTTTGATTTTAATAGAAATGAGACTATAAAAAATTGGGAAAACATTTCTTAGCACATATTTGATTAATGGAAACTTTTATTTTTAAAATCAAGCCAAAATACATGGCTTCAGAAGATTCATGTTCACTCAGTCCTAATTAGGTGCCCAGAAGATGTACCTAAATAATTCCTTCCTGTATCTGAAGGACTATTTTAAATGGCTTCAGGGAGATAACATTTTAAAGTTCCAAACTTCACTTTGTAAACCAAAATTATTTTACAGCAACGAAAAATCTGTCTGATGCATGTAAACCTCTGAAGAAGCGAAATCGGGCTTCAGCAGCAGAATCTTCAACTCTTGCTTTTAGCAAGAGTTCATCTCCTTCAGCTTCCTTAACTGAGAATGAGGTAAAAAAAAAGTGGTGTTTGCACACAGCCATTTAATTACAGAAATTATCAGATGTGAATCTTGTTTTAAAAAAAAACAAAAATCAAAGGCTAATTCTCTAACGTTGGTGCTCTAGACAAGTTACAGTTTTGGCCTCTGTGAAACCTGTTAACGTGTGCATTGCAAATCATTTATTGTAACACGAACGTCTGATTTGGGGACGTCGAGATATTATTGTGGTTTTTAATGTATTTACCAACAACGTTTTAGAATTGTAACCTTCTATTAGAGGCAAAGTAAAATGCCAGTGTGTTCTGTATTTTCTTCTACAGACTTTTATGTAAGTGTACTACGTTAGTTACATTATGTAACTCAATATTGTCATGTTGCCATAGCTTTTATATCGAAGCAAATTTCCTAATCCTCTGTTTGATCTAGAACTGGATGGTCTTCTGAGCAGAGCCCCTTTTAACTCAGATTAGTTTTCAGACTGTTTTAGTGCTATTTCTCTGTGATGCAAATAGCTCCAACTCCAGTAGAGTTAAACAGGCAGTGAAGGATGTATCTTTTTGATACTTGCTAATCATAGTCTTAGCTCTGCATATTTGGAACTGTAATTCTTCTCAGTTGACATACAATAAATGAAATGTATGTACCAGAAGTGTATTCATACAATCCATTAAACCATTCCCCAAGTCATCTACTCTGTTAAAACCAATCAGCCAAAGAGTGGCAGCATGGGGGTGAAGTATGCATGCTGTTTTGCAGGTGGGTTTGGACCTGTAGTTGGTAGGATTAGTAAAATATCCATAGACAAACAGCTTCACTCAGTTTGTGTTACAAAAACTGTAGAGAAAATACTTGCCTGCTAACAAGGGAATAGGGCTTCCAGCTCTCCTAGAGACTTTCATCTTCCCTAACAAATGCATGAGGTGCTGTTATGAATGCAGTTAAAATATCTAGGCAATGTTCTGTAAACAGTTTACCTTTGGGTAGAGAAAAAAGATTGCATGTTAATGGCTGTATATCTTAACTGTAAATGGAAAAACATTTTAACTAGAAGAACCTCAATAAATACTCCCTCCTGTACCCCAATAAAACAAGCAAAGGAGGTCCCACAGGAAGTAATGTCCATAGCAGCAGCCAAGTATTACTTACTTTGCTTTCTCAATTGAGAGACTCCCATCTTTTAGCTTACCAGCTTCTGCTGGATTGGCTGTGCTGATGGGACTTGCTGTGTAATGGTCTGTTTGGGACCCTCTATTCAATCAGACTAGTTTAGGGAAAAATCTGGAGGGTTTTGGCTCAAAATATGCATGTCTAAATATTGTGCACTCATGAGAAAGATTCTTCTCTTTCTCAAGGTTATGATTATTAAATCAATTATGGAGAAGTCTTTCATAACAAAAGACTCTTCTTTGTAGGATTTTGGATTGTAACAATGGTTCACATGTAAGAAAGGATATAGTTATATCTTACATATGGCTGACATGGAAATTCTAAAACTTAGCACTAATTTACTCAGCTACTGCTAAACAGTAAAAGATCTGAGAAAAATTAACTTCATACACTGCTCACAGAACACAGATACACAAACTAGAAAGTGAATTGTTTTCAAAGGATTAAGATACCAAAAAAAGTCACAAGCAGCATAACAGAAAATACACCTTGTTAAATAATTTTGGAGGACTGGGTGCAGGGGGAAGTAGATTAATGGGCTAAATCCTTGGATTGGTTAAAACTACACTGACCTGAACCTGGACCAACCAAGATTGGGCCCAGTTTGTTTCCTATATTACATATATTTTTGCCTTTCAATAAAACAAAAATGTCAGGCATATGTTTCAGAAATTAATATTGACCTGCTCTACAAAACAAGGAAAGACAGAAATTCTGGATTGTGTTGGTGGCTCTTAAAAATTTTTTCCCTTTTTGTATTTTTATTTAGCACTTGTCTAAACGGCTAAATATGTGTGTGTCCTGAGAGCATTCATCTGGAGAGAAACTTTCCCAGTATTAGGGGGAAGTTTTTCTAAAAATAAACAAAGTCAGGTAATGAGGAAAGCCTTGCACAGCTAATTGAGTAGGATGTAATTCTTCGCAACTTTAAATAGATTTAATGATTAACTTCCACATTTCTTCGTTCACTATAATACTTCGAAGTGTTGGTTTAGGTGCTCTCTTATCAAATATAGGAAAAATTCTCTGTGTTGTACAAGCACATACATCTCCAAAAGGCGTATATGTGAGGATTCTGGTCTTTTTTTCCCCCCCTCTCCATTCTTTTTCTCCCATACTCTTTGTGAACAACTTGTTCCAGAATGGAACCTGGATGTGACTATTATTTGTAAAGACCTGTTGTTATCTACACAGCCATTAAATGTCTGTCCTTTACAACCAGGTTCTAGGAAAGATGTGATCAGTTCTTTCTTGTTTGAAAGATGCATCTTATTTGACATTTAAAAAAATATTTTGAATGCTTTTTGTTGTTATCGGGGATATTTTTTCAATGGAGTTTATTTGAAATACTGTAAAATCAGGCAAGGCCAAATTTTCACTTGATAAATTACTTTGGGAGGGAGATAAGAGTGGGAGTGTGGACTTGTTCAAACAGCTTTATAGCTGTGACTTATTAAAGGTTCACTCCCTTAAAAAAATCGGTCTTTGAAGGTTTTTTAAGATGGGTGGACAGAAGCAGTGAAGTGTTTATACAGGAATAAATGAATTTCATACCTGCTTTTAATTTTGAAACAAAATAATTTTACTTCTAGGCACTTGACACAAGTTACTTATGTGAAATATGATTTTGTTGAAATATAATTCTCAATGAGCAACTGGTAGGGCCAGATGTGTAAAAGATATTCAACACTTTGGAGTCTGCAAAAGCTTGGAGTAGTTTTTTACTGGCTATGTAAGACTTGGTGTAAGCATCCAAAAGCACATATTTGTGAGAAGAGATGCAGGTGGTATATTTTAATTTCTTTTTTACCTTGGCCCTCTACCCCCAATAATGTAGTAGGTGCCAGTAAGAGTGTAATCAGTATTTTTTTAATAAATAAAAAAGACTTTAAATTACCATTACTGCTGGATTATTGGCACACTTGGTGTGTTTGCATGAAACATATCTGCTTTAGCTTTTCAATCAATTTTTGTGATTATTGTCTGGCTTCATTAAACTGGATGAACTTGTTGACAGCAGATAAGCGTCAAAGTATTGTGCAGACTGTAGGTACTACTTACAAACTTTGTCAAAGAAACTGTAATCTTTTCCTAAGAGAGGACAAAATAAAGCACATGTAACACACTCTAAGTTAGCCAGCCTGTTGTTCATCACACCCTCAAGTCTGAGCTGACCAGCAGATGGCAGCTTAAAGAAACCAGGGAAAGATTTTAAGAGGTGCTTTTATTTTAATTTCATCACACCTTCCTTAGAGGAATTCTTTCTTCCTTCTGTAACACCTAGTGTCAAAACAAGCTCAGTTCCTGGTTATAGCTACAAATTCTTGTGTTTCAAGGGCCTAACATTGCAAATTATAATAGTGCAAGCCTTAATGCTCTTCTTCTGCATATTAAACCGCGGCTTTTTTTCCTCATTACTGATTTGAGACAGATTTCATCCATGTGCATTTTTAATGGGCATTAGCATGTATACACAAAGGAGAAAACACAGCTCTTAAAGGTAAGGTGTTTGCTTGAGGAGGCAGTCATGAGACATGCACAGCTTGCAACTCAAAAAGTACATCAGCTCCATTTATCAACCCTGGAGTCTAGTTGTCCTAGAGTATGCAACTAAAAACTCTTAAGGTGAAAATAACTGACTTTTTGATCCTAAGAACAGGAAGGAAGAAGAGAATTCACGTTATATTAAATGAACTACTCACCTAAAGAAAAAGCAGTTGCAGTTGACCTTGCAGGTTAAACAACATCACTGTGCTTCTAGCATTTCATTCAAGCTTCCTGCAAATATAATTCTCTCTTCTAAACATTGCTTAAGAATAAGTTAATATATAGTGCCACCTTACATCCTGTGACTTAGCAGACAGTTGTTTTGTTTCCTGTGTTTGTTTCTGTATGCCTATGATTTTTTTTTTCCCATCTGAAAGCACCAGTAAGCAGTCAGGGGTACATTTTTATGGAACACTGCAAGTAGCTGGACTTTTCTTACTAAGCTTCTGCTAAAGTCTCTAACATTTTACATGACCTGCATCACCCACCAGACCATAAAATTTTGTTACAATGGTTGTGTTTTCACATGGAAAAAAGTTCTGCGTTTCGCTTTGGTTCTTTGATGGCACATTCTGTGTAGAAAACTAAGTTTCTTATGTACTTATTCTCCTCTTGTGTGTTACTTAGGCTTCAGAGTGTAGAGAATCTGTTAACTGAATGTTTACATGATACAGGTTTTTATTCCACATCCCCTACCAAAGTATCATGAGTATCTGTAGGTAATTTTATACTGTTTTAAAATGTTCTCATAGTTTTAATTAACTTTCCAGGCAAATTCAGAAATGCTTAATATCCTTATCTGAAACGTCTAACTCCTGCTAATAATAAAAATGAAACTTGTCCCAGGCTGTCTTTTTTTTGCTATTATAGTACTGTGTACACTTGTGGCACCGCATACTTAAAGAATTTATCTAGTCTAGCAGTATGGGCCAAAATATCACTCTTCATTCAGTTCAGGAATTCTTATATGAAATAAAGGAAATGTTAACTGTAACTCAATTGGCTCTGTCAGTTTTTCTGTCTCTTGTGTGGGTGCACGGTAGATTGTCTTTTGAATACAGCCTGACCTGTTTGTATGTTGCTTATTGACTTACATAAGTTGTTCTTAGAGTAAAAAACCAAAAAAAACCAACCTTCTAGCTGCTCAGATTTTGTTAATAAGAAAAAAATATGCAGTTGGATTTTATCTCTTATAAAGATGGAAGAGTTTATTTATCAAAACATGCATACTCCAAGCTTTAGAGAGAGCTCTTGGCCAGCCCACCCCACTTTCTCCTGGGTGACTGTGGTGTAGAAATCACCAACTCTAAAGTCTTGTCAGAAAGTCTGAGATTGTAGCAGTGTCCTGAGTGTTAAGGAAAGTGAAACTTAGTGGGCAACAGAACTCCTGAAGACATGCCTCTTTAATTGCCTGTGGAAAGATGCTGTGTATCTTTTGTATATGATATGATCATAACATATATATGATGGCAGGCAAACCTGAAAGAGGATGTTGCTTAAGACATCCCTGCAAAAGGTGCAGGTCGTTCTTTGTGGGCCCTTTCTTTTATGGATCCTTCTGCTCCTGCAGTGGAGGAGACTTGCCTGCCAAACAAGCAGGAGGAAATAAAATAATCTCCTGCCATGCTTTTTTTTCATTTTATATGCCCCTAGCTTTAAGATAAATGTACATAGTGGGGTGTGTTTCCTTTTGATGTCCTACAGCCTACATTATAAAGCAAGTGATGCTCAAGTAAACCAACAGGAAATGGGAGGAGTTGCCTTCTTTGGCTTTTGAAAAATCTGCTCTTCAGTTGTTTTTGTTACTGCTTAAGCAGAATGTGACAGAAGAACATCGTTGTCTTGAATGACTAAGACCAAAGCTTGTATTCTTAAAGCTTAAGAAGGCTGTTACACGAGCATATGTGAGTAATATAAGAAGTGCTTTTATTAGACTGAATGAATTGATAAAGTGAATTTTCTGAAGAAGAAATTTTTGGAACAAAAATTGCACTTTGCTAGCTGGAAAGTCTAAAGAGGTGTGTGACTGGTGGAGTAGCCACTGTTGGACCCTGTTCCAGTGTGGGCATCAGAGATGCTCAAACGTTAATAGCTTCTTCAGTCTAAATTTCCAAATTTGTTTTGAGCCTTCAAACATGGCAGGAAAACCTTGTCTGAATTGGATCTAGGAGAGGGGAAGTCCCAGGGAAGCTGATGATCACAGAAGTGTTGATGTTCAGTCTGCAGTTGCCAACACACAGTGAATAGGTATTTGGGACTTGATTTTGTTCCATGAGACAGAAGTTTTTGCCTTAACAAATGCTGATGCTGGTCCTTTAGGACTGCCTTTAGCAAGGAAGTACTTCAAGGGGAAAAAAAAAAAGACACACCATGACCCCCTCCCCACCTTCTAGGATAACACTGAGGCAGCAAGGATGCTTTCTTAGATCAGCTGCTTAAAATGAAGACTTAATCCTAAATCTAAAACAAAAGGCATGTTTAATAGCCAGGTCACCAGCTGATCAAGCAGAATGTTTGCAGTTTTCTGTTACTACTGTCATAATTTCTTAAATTCCCAGGCACTTTATTTTCAGACCTAGAATTTCTGAACCTTTTTTTCATTGGAATTACAGAGCAGTGATTTTGCTGGCTCTGGTATTTACTCTGATTTTGGAACTGTCTGAAAGGAAGGAGACAATTTTAAGTGGAGAAAAAATATTTTTTTCTTCAAGTGAGTGGAGCAAATGTCTACATCAGTATTTGACTTTGTCTGCTTCTTTGAACGACAGCATGATTTGAATTTTTAAATTCCAGGCTATCCTTTCACAGATTCACAGCTTATATCATGTGTATGATTGGATGCCAACTGAGAATATGTCACTACGTTTTTGTTTTTTTAAAAACAAGTGACATTTCAGCCATGCAGATGTGGAAGGAACAATACCATTTGCAATGTTCAGCCACGTGGTTCTAGAAATATGTAAGCTGAGTGTACGTACCAGCTTGCATTTAACTCTTTTGTAAAAAGCCAGAGGGAATGAAGAATTGCTTTGCATTTCTGCCGGTGTGCGTGGCTGAGACTGGAAACAGGTACCTGGTTGTAAAAAAAGCTTTAAAAATTGTAGTAGACCTGGATTCAGTATTTAGATATAGTGTGAGAAATGCTTCCCAATATTAGTGCTTATCCTTTCACCTTTAATTGGTGGTGCAATGAGCTGTGCAGGTAACTCAGACTCAGTGTTGCAGCTGCAGGACTCATGTTACAGCTGAAGGAAGTCTTTCAGGAGGAAAACATTGAGAAGTGATTTTGGACACAAAATCTGTGTACGGAGTCTTCTGTCAAATTGACTTCCTGCCCGCCCCCTTTAATCACTTTAGAGTGCTTCAGACAAAACACAAAATTAAGAATATAAACACATAAACTCAGAAAATGCACATAGCTGACTCAGTTTAATTCCTTTCAATGCTCTAGTGTGTTTACTTACTGTAACTATTGTATAGAGTTGCACACATTTCCTCCTTTCAGCCTGCTCAGCAACCTCTGTGAAAACCAAACACTTATTTACTCAATATAATCATGCCAATGAAACTCCATTCCACCAAGACTCCTTGCATCCGTATGCACATGTAGGTCCCTTTTGCACATAACAGGTAAAAGTAGTCCAGGAAGTGGGGGAAAAAAGTAAATCTCATCCTATATTTAGCAATTAAACAATTACCCAGTGTTCAGCAATGCATGCTGATGTAATCTGGCTTTGTACATCCTCTATTGCAGTATGCAAAGCATGTTCATTCAGTTATGAATTAATGCAGAAGATAGCTTTTACAAGCATTGTTATGTAGTCCTAAAAATAGGTCGATGTTTGTCTGAAAGAACCCCTTAAGCACTTCTTTTGGTTATTTTGAACAGGGAATTTTAGCATATAGTTCAAAAGAAAATTAAAAATAGTTTGGGGGATTTGAAGTCTTTGTATGCTGATCCCTGTACCAAGTAACTGTTCCAAAAATATAGTAATAGTACAAAATGTATGCTCAAAATATCTTGAGATGAGTAAACCCAATTGTTTAATGACCTATTACAACAATTTCTGTCTTTTCAGGGTCAAAAATACAATACTAAACAAAGAATTCAGAGAGATGCCAAAATTTTGTCCCAGTTTGACTCAGGAGTGAAGTATTTTTTCAGTAATAAAGCTATGGGGAACTTGGAAAAATGCAGTAATATGTCCTTGCATGTTCCCTTTTGAGTCTTACATGTTTAAGTAGTGAATAATGACTGAGACATGGGAAAGGAAGGATTGGCTTGGGAGTGATGGGAAATTGATCATTTCTGTGAGTGGTAACCTCACTAACCCCTGAAGTAAGTTCTGGCCTGCTCCACATGAAGAGCATGAATTGGTTTTTAGCCGTTTTCCTCCCTTTTTCTCGCTTGTGTAAGCAGATGCACAGTTTCCAGTAGAAAGAGCTGCATTTGATTTCTGAAATACCACCGTTGCTCAGTGTTCAGGCAGTGAAGTGTGAAAGCCTCTACAGGCAAGTCCTCACAAAATAATGTTGACATTCAGTAATTGAAGGAAGTGGGAAGGAAAGCCTGACTGATGTGCAGTGTGTGAAGGCTGATGGTGCTTGCAATGATCCTCACTTCAGCAGAGTAAGGGTTCTTTCATGTCACAGCATCAGTAATTGCTAAAGAGAGGTGGAGATGATGATGGAGTTCAGGTACAATTTCAGTGCAGAAATTTGGCACTTGCTAAAAATCTGAAGTGAACAGCCTTGGCTTTTTTTCCCCTAAATTTACGCTTTTTAAAACAATCCTTTGCCTTTGTGAGAAATAAGAAATTATTCCAAATGTAAAGCAGAATAAAATAGCTACAAATTGCCAATTAACATTTTGCCACTAATCTAAATGTTGATTACTTTGAACCTTGGCCTGAATTTCAGAAGAGTTAATTATAGACAGTTTTCTGTGCTAGGAGGACTATATTACAAAAATAAGGACAAGACAAACTCTGGTATGATTACAAGGGAAAGATTTCTATTTGTAACATAACAAGTGAAGTAGCAAGTCCCCCAGATCTGTCCAGATTTGTATTGAAGTCTGTGTTTTGGGCTCTGGTATGTGAACTGTGAAAAACTTCCACAGAAGTGTTATTTTTCATTGCAGAGGTGGCTGTGTCACATCAGCATGAACTAATTTCTAGCAATCTTCTTGTAAATCATCTTTACTTAGTGACTGTTTCAATCTAGACATATTTTAATTGCAAAACTCTGTGTCCCCCACATGAATTGGAACCTATCAGGGGTGTTCCAGCTTGCTGGGGCTACAGATACAGTTTTCCCAACCACCTCATGCTGTACCTCTCTTAGGTTCTAAGTTGTCTCTGAGAAACATTGGATGAAGGGTTGACTCAGCCTCTTCTCCACAGGCCTCAAGGAATACATGCTCTTTTATTTCCCTGCTATTTCCATTGGCTATTCTGGGATAACCTCAAGAACTGAGGTGTTGAATTCCAGTTCTCTTCATAGAGGAAGCTTTCCTCAAAGATGTCTGGTAGACAGTGTTTCACCTTCTGCGAGATACAAATAAGGGCCCAATTCAGTTATCCTAAAGAAATGCATCCCTTTCTTACAACAGGGAATCTGCTAGCCTTCCCCTCTACTAGGGGCCTAAACTATGAAATCTGGTAGTGAAGTGTGTGTGAGCTGTTGGTTTATGGCTGTTGGAGAGGGTGGTTCAACCTTTGGTCATGGTGGCAGGGATGAAGAGGTGCATTCTGCAGCCTGCTCCAGGCGCAGGAGCGTATCACTGAGCTGCTTGTGGATGTAGGGACTCCTAGGAGCTGAGACAGCCGTGAGCAGCTATCCGGTCTTGTCTGTAATACAAAACTGGTGCTTAATAGAGCACTTGATTTGTAAAGTGTGTGAGACTCCTGACAGCTGTAAAGGAGAGATTTTGAAAGATACCCTCAGCCTGGTGGCCATTCAGTTGATTAACTGAGGGTATTTTGTTCATGCTCTGTGTTGGTATTTGTGCTTGAAACCTGGCAGTAATCTATTGGTGGATGCAAATTGCCAAGTTTTCTCTTGAAATGGGCTGATAGAATTTGGCTTTTGTGGTTGCATTTGTGATGTCGAATTTGATTCTTTCCAGCACTGCTCCTTTTTTTGGCTCAGTAATAATTTAATTTAAATAAAGGGCTGATGCGTTAATTCTGAGGTGGTAAAATCTCCATTCTGTAGGAGAATTGATGTCAGCCTGAGGTTCACAAATGGCTGGGGTTTTGTCACCCATATCTAGGGGGAGTCTGAAAAATTGCCTTCTGCCAATAGGGTTCTCTTTCCATGTAGAGGTCTGCATCTTTCGTTTGAACAGAGTGTATAAACCAAGGAAAATCTTGGAAAACATTGCTTTGACTCATTCTCTTAACTGAATATATTTATCACTGGGTATGTTCTGTTTCTCTGTTCTGTTTTCAAAAGCAGTGAGCTGGGGGAAGAGGAGCACCCTTCAAGGAAAGGCTCTATGCTTTTGCTGCTGGGAAGACTGCTTTAGCTCAAGGGGTGCTGCACAAATGGGTTTTCTCTGGATTTAGGATTTTTTTGGTGGAGGGAAAAGGTGGGAAGCCTAGTGTCAGGTTGCAGCAAGACTGCTTGTTTAGCTTTGCTTTGTTTTGTTCTGTTTTGTTTTTAATTGGAAAAGAAATGAGGATCTAAGTCATTCTAGCTTATTTTTCCTTTTTTTCTTTTCTAACCATGACTAATTTTGGCTAGTTCAAACAAGAACATAATGAGGTACTAAAAATGTTAGAGCAGGGCGCTGCTTACACTAATTAATGTTTCTGTGGGAATAGTTTAAACAAAAATGAGCATGTGTATAAGTTTACTTAAACCATAAGGGAAACTGGGTTTGTGTTTTTGCCATGCTCCCACACTGCCTTCCTTTATCTGCCCCTTCCCAGCAAGAACTTTGCAGTTCACTGTTTCACAGCTCCTTCCACAGGACAGAAATTTCCTGGTGCCTGAACAAAACAATGATTTTCTCTGCAGTTTCTTTTAACCACTTATGAAATGGTCGGGCAGAATCTTCAAATCACTCCAGTTGTAGAAGTTTTCATACCTGAAGTGGAGGTATGAGTTTGCACACAGGAAATTAATTTATACCCTTGCAAGTAATGGGGCGGGTGTGGTGTGTGCACCAACCAACCAACCGAAAACTGTCAGTCTGATCCAGTTTATAAAATATTTTTAGACATGATCAAGAAAAGCAAATGCTAAATGGAGGAATGCAAGTTAGTTAGCAGCAGCAGTGAGAATTAATCATTCAAAACCAGTGTTTCTAAAGGGATTTTATAAATCTAGGCCTGGTTTTGCCTTACATTTTTCTTTCTGATTTCAAAATAAATCATTCCTAATAAATTTGAACACTGCATGGATTGGGTTGACAGGGAGGTTGCATGTTGCTGTCTCCAGCATGTTGCTGGGCCATTTTTAGAAAAAGGTGGTTTACTGTAGATAAATATGACATTCTGTGTCTGAAAACAGACAGTAAATTCTTCATATAAAGTGGTGTGTCTGTGTCCTGACAAATGGCTATTGGCAAAAATGATCTCTGAAATAGCACAGCAATTTAAAGTGGCTTTCAGTGCTGTATTGAAGAGACTTGGGGAGATTCTTGCACAGCAGAACAGAAGTGGAGAAGAGTGGTATCATGTTGGTTTGCTTTGGATACGGTACTTACAAGACTTGTAATGGGTTATTGCCTCCAGTTCTCATGCTTGATTTTTCAACAACCTTTTTAAAGCACAGAAGAGGTTTAGAGAAACCCCACTAAAATGCTCTAGATGCTGGGAAAAGTCCCCTAGGGAGAAATTTAGAGGGCGGAACAAAAAGGATTGAAACGGGCTTAATTGCAGCATGCTTCCACAGAAGGAAAATATCTGCTTCCAAGGGACTTTTTATATAGCTGAAATGCCTGGAGAAGGCATCAGCAACTGTGAGTTGCAGTTAGACATCCCAGAACGGGACAGGAGGCACTACTTTTGATGGTATGTGTGAATAATAACCATTAGAACAAGCTTAAAGAGAAATGAAGGCTGCCTTCTGCAATTCCAAATTGTGATCCTCTCCAGGAGAATGTACTTAGAGAGGCACAACTCCCTGAATATCATCTGGGGGCAACAGCATGAAATTCTGAATCTTCTGGTTTAATGTGAAATGAGACAAATGACTTGGTTGTCCACTAACCTCCTTCAATTCTACTGAACTGAAAACTACCCTGTATTTTCTTTTAAATATCTTACCTAGGGTGGGTTTTTTTAAAGTAAATGACAACTAGTTTTAAAAACACCCTGTATTTACTACATCTAGATCTGTTATATAAGATTTATCCATAACAGGGCTCTCTTCTGTAGTATTTTGAGTTTATTGTTGACTGTAATGTTCCTTAAACATATTGAGAGCTGCTTGTTCTTTTCTTCCTTTCTTCTATATGCTGTTCACACTTCCTTGGAAAATATTTGGGTCAGAGACTTTTATATGCAGCTTGGAGTTTACCAAGTTTCTTCAGAAAAATTAACTGTTACTTTCTCATAAATCAGATGCTCAGACTTTAATCGAGGGATTTGAAGATATCCGTGTGTTATGGCTAGGCACTTCTTGCTAACTGTATTATAGAACTGAGTATAAATAAAATGCCATATTACAAAGTTTTGGTGTTCTGTTTTGGCTGCTGTTAAGTTGCTGGTGAGGGGGATTGTTGTATAATCCTTTTGACGAGACTTCCACAAATGCATATTCTGGTTTCAGTCAAGGTGTTTTTTTGAAGATGGGGGAGACAAAACCAGAAGAGTGTGTCTAAATCTGTCTAAATCTGAATTGCATTGTGTTTGCTTCCATCACTTCTGATGCTGTGCAAAACTGACCATCTGTGCCTGCTTTCTCTAACACCTGTGTTTAATCTTCAGATCTCTGATGGCCAAGGAGATGAGCGCTCAGAGTCCCCCTATGAAAGTGCTGATGAGACTCAGACTGAAGTGTCTATATCATCCAAAAAATCTGAGCGAGGAGCAGGAACAAAAAAAGAATATGTGTGTCAGGTGAGAGACATTAGCTGGGCTGTGTTTCCCAAGCTTTCCTAGAAAACGTCTTTTTAAACATGAAAATGACAATATTAGGCCAGAAACAGGTTTATCATGTGTGTCTGAGATGTCTGTTGCTGATGAGGTTGCCATGGCAGTAAATGGGATTCTTAATACCTAATTATTCTTTTTCTTGACCTCCAGTAAATGACTTAGCCTTTCTGCTTGAGTTTCCATGTCTGTAAGATAAGCATAATTAGTAGCTCAGAAGCAGCACGAGTGTTGCCAGGTGACTGGTCAGCTGATACAGAAGAGCTGCTGGTTTCTGTTAGTGCAAAGGAGGAAGCCCAGCCCAGTGGGGTTTGTGCTCTGCGTGCAGCAGGGATGGCAGCACTGCCCTGCCGTGGTGTGCGGGCAGGAGGTGACTGAGAGCAAAAGCCTTGCCTCAGACTGTTCTAGAAGGGCTCTTAGGCTGTGAAATGATAACATAATCCAAGTGGACAGATCTAATTTGTTTCTGGGAGACTGGGCAAGCAGTTACATTTCCATTTTTTGTACATAGTGGGGATGAGGTTGTGTCTGTCTGTAAATGTTGGGTAATCCTTAAATTCTGCCAGCACTGTTGTTTGGTTCATTTTTAGTTGTGCATGTGTCACTGCTAACCACTCAGGCATGGAAGTATCATGCCAACTGGCATCATTTCCTTTTGCCAAGGACAAGGAAAGGAAGGATGCATTTTAACCCTACTCAGATGCATCAGTGTGCTAGGGAATATTTCTTACAGCTTTTTTTTCTACTCCTTTTTTTCTGTCAGGTTGTATTTACTCCTGAACCATGGTCTGAGAGGGATATTTCTAGTGGTTTAATGATTCTGTTACCTGTTTCAACTTAAGCCAGCACATGTGACAATGCTTGTAAAGTTATCTTTCACTTGTTAAATTTGATTTCAACAATGGGAAAAAATATTTTTAGGAGCAGTATATGAAAAGGAATAAAGAAAACAGTTTTTTTCCACATATGAACTTTTCTTTAACATTCAATGCCTTTGTGTTGTAAAAGCTGTGTGAAAAAACAGGTGATCTCCTACTGTGTGAAGGACTTTGCTATGGAGCTTTTCATGTAAGCTGCCTTGGGCTGTCTGGAAGACCAGCAGGAAAATTCATTTGTAGTGAATGTACATCAGGCAAGTTTGTCCCTTTCTATTAATTAAAAAAAAAAAAAGTTATAGTTTTCCAGTATATTGTTCTAGGACATCCTCCTGGACTGAGTATGTATCCTCAGAGATCCCTTATTTATCCTTTGGGACCTGACAGGGTGGAGTTCATAGAGTACCATAAGTGTGCCATGTTCTACAAAGTTCACCCTGTTTTCAATGAGAACTGTCTTGCAATGTGGCTAATTTAATCAGAATTCCATTGCCTTAATAACTGCAGATTATTTGCTTTCTGAGTACAATTACAGATGAGGTTTAAAGTCTGTCACAAAGACTTATGAAATCCTAGAAAAAGGAGCAGCAAAGTGAAACATTTTAAGTTCTTTTTTCAGTCCTTTGTGTGTCTGTATCAGTCTTTTGCTTTTTCTGTTAAAAGACTACCTTATTGCTATTAATTTCATTTGCTTTTAATCCTGTAATAACTGCTTGGAAGTTCTTAATCTCAAAACTTTACATAAGATTTGCGTTCTTGCTCATAAGCTCATTTCAGTACATGCAGTAAACCTTGTTGGAACTGCTGCTTCAAAATAAAGCTCTTCCAGCTAGTCCAGAAAAAAGATTAGAGGATGCTTGTCTTTGGTTTGTGGTCTTGCTTCAAAATTCAGAAGACCATAGACAAGCCATCATCCTATTTCATTGGTTTAAAAAACTTTGAAAACTAAAATTTCTTACTTGTCCTGGCATACTGAGGCTTATAAATAAGAACATAAAATCAGATTGGTGAGGCTTTGGGTGTTGCGTACACTTCAACTGCAAATGGGTTTGCTTTGTAACTTTATTTTATTTGTAGCAGATCAGTGTTTAATACGAAGAGATAAGTAAATAGATTGTTGCATCAAGTAATGCAATTTGATTTGTTGAAAAAAACTTCCTCCACACCACAAAAGCAGCTCCCTCATGCATAACATAAAGGCATGAGCAAAGTGTTTTAAATTCATGTGTTTGGATATTACATTCTGTTTATTATTTTGCTATTAGGTGTGCACACCTGTTTCGTGTGTAAGGAGAAAAAAGCAGATGTGAAACGCTGTGTTGTGTCTCACTGTGGAAAATTCTACCATGAAGCTTGTGTGAAAAAATTTCATCTCACTGTGTTTGAGAACAGGGGGTTTCGATGTCCTCTCCACAGCTGCCTCAGTTGTCATGTTAGTAACCCCTCACATCCACGAATTTCAAAAGGTAGTTTCATTTTACGTTTTTATGACTGATTAATTCATTTTATTTATGGTATGTTAAGGTAAGGAATGTGTCCATTTGAGAGGTGCTAGCTGCAGTTCTGTTGGGTATAAATGGACTATAATTGATTCAGAATTTTTTAAAAAGTAGTAATAGATTTAGTCAGCTTTAGTATTTACCTTGTATTTACCTCTTTTTTTAGCAAGCTTTCAGTTAACCATAGTTAACCATGTTTTCTTCTCAAGAGAGAATGAAATCTAGAATGTATAGATGATGAGGAGAGAGGCAAAGCAGTGAGGGCAGGACCAGAGAATGTACAAACAGTGCAGCAAGGCTCGATGAACATGGAGACATTTTGATTCTATGCAGGTTTTTAGCTTTGGGCAACATTTGCAGGCAAAATTACATGGCTCAGGAAGAGCTGGTCTACCCTGCTGTGCATAATGAACGTCTTAGATTGCTTTAAATTGGGTGTAGGGTTCTCTAAAAACCTTTATTAATTCATTATTGTTGGAAATATGGAAGCATTGAAAACATAATGGCCGAAGTTCTCTGTGCATATATAAGGTGTCTTAGCACTACCATCTTTGGCTAAAATAACGAGTCAGTTTTGTGCCAAAGTAACTCAGCAGTGTTGTGCTTTGCCACAAGTCAGTTTTGGCCCAGAGTAAGGAGCGATGCTGTGCTTTGCAGGGAAGATGATGCGCTGCGTGCGCTGCCCCGTCGCGTACCACGCCGGGGACGTTTGCATCGCCGCGGGATGCGCCGTCATCGCCTCCAACAGCATCGTGTGCACCAACCACTTCACTGCCATGAAGGGCAAAAGCCACCACGCCCATGTCAATGTCAGCTGGTGCTTTGTGTGCTCCAAAGGTAAACGGATTTGGGAGGGAACGCCTTCAGGAGCACGGTATCAAAACGTTCTGCTCTTCAGATTAAGTGTTTTTCTAATCTGTTCATAGCAAATCGTTCAAAATATGGCTTTGTTAGGTTTTGCTATATATCAAGTTGGCTTATGCTGCTTCAGGGTTTTAAATATCTTTTTTTTTTTTTTTTAATTAAAGAATGTTTTTACTTGGGTTTTTTCCAACAGCCAGAAGCCTGATTTAATTCTTTACAAGAGACACCTAATGAGTAGTTTTCTGTTCTTCCCCCTGTGTTCAGTGTACTAAAGCTTTTTGTGTTTCTTTATTGCTAATATGTAATATTACACCATAAATATTTTAAGAGTTGCTTTTAGTTTAGCAGCAGATTGCAAATTGAATCAGTATTAGTTGTTGCTGGGTTTTCCACTAATTAAGGTTGTTTTGTTTTATCTTGTACAATAAATCTGTTCCTTATTGAGAACCACAAAATGCATAATGCTGATTAAACTTGTAGCAGTGAAACTTTACCTGATTTGTTAACAAATTAACATGCAGCATAGCAGCTTTTAAGCTGCAGCCAACTTTCCACTTGATAATTCATGGAACAAACCAATGACCTTGTTCCTTCTGCCCCCCAAGGGGGGAAAAAAACCCCACAATCGTAACAGAAATCTGTTGTGGTTACAATTTTTCTTACATAGAAATGTTAATATATATTAAAACTATGTTAAACATATTGTAGTCATTAAAGTACAGCAAAGTAATTATAATTCGTGCATTATTCTGGCATTTTTATCACCAGCTTGCTTGTTATTTTGCATGTGTTAGCAACCCAAGTCTGCCAGGCATTCAGATTAGTCAAGATCCTTTGGCTGCTGTACCCAGCTAAGTGACATATGTATTTGTTGCTGAGGGTCAGCATGTTTTAACCATTTATTTTCTAATTGAACCTACCACATGTGTGTTACTTCTAACCTGTCTGGAATGCAAAACTTACACTTTGATTTTGATGTTTTCTAACCTCTTTCCTTTCTCTGTGTCTCTGCAGGTGGAAGTTTGCTGTGCTGCGAGTCCTGCCCAGCAGCCTTTCACCCTGACTGCTTGAACATTGAAATGCCAGATGGGAGCTGGTACTGCAATGACTGCAGGGCGGGCAAGAAGCTCCATTTCCAGGATATTATTTGGGTTAAACTGGGAAATTACAGGTCTGATGAAGGAATTTGTGTTGTTTTACAGTACTGGCATGTTTAACTAAGGATCATACAACTGGTTGCTCCTGTAGGCCAGCCTTGCTGCACTCTGATTTCTGACTTCTCTCTGAACTAAGGATCTCACCTCCTTGCAAGCTTCAGGTTCAAAGACTTGCAGCTTTGCTGTTGCTCTTGGCCAAGGCATTACCCGTACAGGACTCTTTGAGTCTTCTGACTTCTGCCTCCAGTGAATGAGCTTTCAACCCCTCTTTACATCAGAGATCTCTGCAAATAAATTGTTATAACTGATAATTGGCTAAATTACTCCCTCGCAAGCTGGGACATCACTCACTCAGGTTGTTGGTGTTTCACATTTGGACGAGATTTGAGTGAAATAGAGGTAGCTGGGGGTTATCCTTGAAACATTAATAGGTGTCATCAACCTTCTCTTGATCTTTGACAATTACAGTATTTGCAGGTCTTGTAAAGATAATGGTTTTGCTACCCCGACACCAGGAGTCCTGTGTGTGTGCTGACCTTGCAGGCAGGTGAAGTCCCACAGATCTGAGTGTCAGGCTTTCCTTTTCTAGTCTTCCCTCACTCTCTACTAAGAGAGGGGAGGAAAGGATTTTAAATCCTCTTGGATCTTGGAAATAGTAATCAGTTACTGCTATTTCAAGTGATTTTGTTAAACTGTCTCTTGCAGAAAGAGCTTGACTAAAATGCTCTGTTTTTTTATTTGTACTTCTGTGCTAGATGGTGGCCTGCAGAAGTTTGCCATCCGAAAAACGTTCCCCCAAATATCCAGAAAATGAAGCATGAAATCGGAGAATTTCCTGTGTTTTTCTTTGGTTCTAAGGATTACTATTGGACGCACCAAGCACGGGTGTTCCCTTACATGGAGGGAGACAGAGGGAGTAGATACCAGGGGATCAAAGGAATTGGAAAAGTCTTCAAAAATGGTACATAGCTAAAAATAAACAAAAATAATCCTAGGATATGCATGCTTTGCTTTCTGCACACATAGCCTTGGGTTTTGAACATTTGTTTTACAATATTGAATTAAAGCAATTTGTGTTGTCCTGGGCAGCAGTCACTATTACCTTCTTTGCATGAAAACATTATTTTAATGTCTTGGGAAAGACTGGCATCTAACTGAAATTTTATCTCATGATTTTTACTCCCTGGAAAGCTAAAAAAAAGACTAAGAGACTAGACTCTTTCAGACTCCCTCAGATTGGGAGACTGAAAGAGTAGAATTTATACATTTATTAAGAACATTACCACTCCAGAAGCATTGCTTGCAAGAAAATGGAATTATGGGACTAGGAAGTAGACAATGTGTTGTTTTAACACACATAGGAATGAGCAAGTCAGTTTGGGGGGAGTAATCATCTTTCTGGCACTTCTGTTGATGCTGCAATCTTTTTCAGCTTTACAAGAAGCTGAAACTCGATTTCGAGAAATAAAACTACAGCGAGAAGCCAAAGAAACCCAGGAGAGTGAACGTAAACCTCCACCATACAAACACATTAAGGTAAAGTTTGAGGAAATGGGTACTCAAAGGCTTGAGCTGAGCAATGAGATAGGCTTAGGTTGTAATGATGGTAATTGTGCTTTTACAGGCGTGAAATGGTAAAATTTTGCTTTCATTGGAGCATCTAGGGGCGCAAAACCAAATTAGCAACCACCATGTAACTCTTTCAATGAAATTAACTGTTCTAAAGTCATATTTGCTCTATTTTAATGTATTTTTCAGGTGAATAAACCTTGTGGTAAAGTACAGATATACACTGCTGACATATCTGAGATTCCCAAGTGCAACTGCAAGCCCACAGATGAGAACCCTTGTGGCTTTGATTCCGAGTGCCTCAATCGGATGCTGATGTACGAGTGCCACCCACAAGTGTGTCCAGCAGGAGAGCGCTGCCAGAACCAGTGCTTTACAAAGCGCCAGTACCCCGAGACAAAGATCATCAAAACTGATGGCAAAGGCTGGGGCCTGGTTGCCAAGAGGGACATTAAAAAGGTAGGAATTGTTCTTACCCAGCACAGAACCGGTGACCTGCGATGCTGTCTGTGGGTTTGGGATATACTTCACTAGTGATACTTGGTGTCTTTCAGGGGGAGTTTGTGAATGAGTATGTGGGAGAGCTGATTGATGAAGAGGAGTGTATGGCAAGAATCAAATATGCACATGAAAATGACATCACCCACTTCTATATGCTTACTATTGATAAGGTAGGGTATTTGATGTTTTTTGGCTGTTATTTACTTAGAACCTTATTTTGATCTCTTCTGTTCACCACCTTGGCAGGGCACTCTGCTACCTTTGACATTCTACAGTTTCATGTATTCACAGCACTACATCTTCTGTGCCTGCTCTCTCCATTCTATATGTACATAATGAATCTCCTTAGTTCTGTGTTACATAATAAATTACATATTGAGGTCTGTAAGTTGGGCTTTGTTGATAAAAATTAAGTACAGTACTTATCTGTACCTGTAAGTACAAAGTACTTACCTGCCTAGCCTTAAAATGAAGTATGAAGTTTGGGGAAATAGTAGTGGTACAGTGGAAGGAATTACTGTTAGCAATCCTTTTACTAAAATTTCAACAACAGAAAATAAAATTCTCACTTGAGAGAATGTGGAATAGAATTGTGAGGCTGTATCCTATATAGGGCTTTTAATCTTTTTTGCAGCCATCTGTCCCTTGCATTGTTTATGGCAAAACTAGGCTTGTACTTTTGTAGAAACTCTTTCCTGAAAGCACTCTCTGTTAGTAGCCAGCGAGCCCTCCACAAATTGATTCGCAGCAAATTAGTGCAGCAGATTAATTAACACACCAAAATAATTCAGCACCTGTGCTTCTGTGCACACCTCTGAGTATTTTTTTCCTCAGGAGGAGGAGAAAGTGACGAACCTGGACAGCAGGAGTTATAGATTATCTATGTTACATTGCTTCAGTCCCCAGACAGCTAGTTAGGAGAAGAACAAGAGCTGGCTGCCAGTCCTGCATGTTTTTCAGTCCCAGCCACCATTCTTTTTCCCCAAGGCTCTTGCTCTGCATTTCCACAGCTACTGTTTTCATTAGTCCTGTAACTGAGGAGTTCTTGAACAGGAGTTATTGCCACAGAATAACGAAACCACATTTCTCTAAACACTGAAAGTTTCTCACTCCTCTACTAGATTGACATACAACATCAGTGTGTTAAATATCTGAACTGAAGACATGTTTGGCTCTTACTGTAATTAATAAATGCTCACTTGCCAAAACTGCCAGTGCCATTACAAGTCTGAGCTGCCCATGCAGTGAAGTGTGTGCACATAGGCATGGCAGTCACACATGTGCATTATAAAAATCAGAAGGAAACTAGAAGGAAACTATGATATTACTTCATAAATAAGCATAGCCTTCTCAAGCAGCTCTGCAAAGAAACACAGTTCTGGCAATTTCAGGCTTTATTTTATTTTGTTAATGTCTGGTATATTTGGTGGAGATAGAAATTTAAGAGCAATTGTTTGTAGGAATGGGATGTTTTTAGCTTACCAAGAGCTTGTTTCTGTTTAAACTAGGGTGATTTGCAGAAAACAAATCTGGTGAAAAACTGGTAATCTCTGGAAGTAATCATTGCAGTGATTTGGTAAATGCCATAAAGCACAGTACTTGTAAATGCCTCACAGCTTCATGAATGCAAAGTAAATGGTAAAGGACTGAATCTGAGTTTTGAAGCTTCCTGGGGAAGGGGGTTCCTTAACATGCCCACTATAATGCTCACAAGAACACTTATCCTGCCATGTGGCTGTGATGGGTGCTGGGAAAACGTGAGCTAGAGCACGAGTATTGCTTTGGGAGTGTCACATTCCAGGCCACATGGGACACTACAGTTTCCAATACAACATGTACCAGTAGTTGGCTAGTGTGCTCTGCATAGCAACACTATGCCAGTTCTGAATGCAACCATTGAAATCAGTTATGGAGGATTTTTATATTTTTTTGTGAGGGGGAGAAAAAAAAACCTTCATCCTGTTGCTGGTTTGTTCTCCAGGACCGTATTATTGACGCTGGCCCCAAAGGAAACTATTCTCGGTTTATGAATCACAGCTGCCAACCAAATTGTGAAACTCTAAAGTGGACAGTGAATGGAGACACTCGTGTCGGGCTCTTTGCTGTGTGTGACATTCCTGCAGGTACATCAGCTTAGATTGGCTTTGGTTTCATTCTCCAAGTTAAACTTTATGTGCATTTATTGGTGGGACAGTCATTGTGTAACTGATTCAGTGCAAATATTTTTGTAGACAACTTGGCACACGGAGGAGATGCTTTGTGATCTGCCTTTTACTTTAGTGTTTCTTAATTGTGAGTCCCATGGCTGCTTTTTGTTGCTTGCTTCTAGGGCAAGTATCCTTAGTACGTTTTTGTTTTGGAGCTCTCAAATTCATCTTTCCCAAGAACATACTAAGCTTAAGGAGTGGATGTAGGAGGCTGTTTAAAAGTATCTGTTTTCTGGTTTACACACATGGTCACACACATACCTATCTATCTACAGCTATATCTAGTTGGATAGATGGATGGATGGATACAATATGTGTGAAGGCCAGACACAGGCACAGTTTTATGAAGTCAAACGAATTTATTCTAAAATGTAATTGCATAAGACATCAAGATACATGGGCATCTAGTTAATCATTGTCAATGTTTATAAGCAGTAGAGAGAGGGAAAATCCTATGACAATACATCAACAAGCAAGTCCCAAACCAGCAGGCAGATAGCAACAGCTGTATTTGTTTGCAATAATTTTGATAGAATTTGTTACCTTGTCCTTTTCACACTCAGGGACGGAGCTGACTTTTAATTACAACCTTGACTGTCTGGGCAATGAAAAAACAGTCTGCAAATGTGGTGCCCCAAACTGCAGTGGATTTCTTGGGGACAGACCAAAGGCAAGTAATATATCAAGTAATACTTTAAGAGATTTTGACAGTCTTGTCAGGGGAAGGGTTTTAGAAGCTTCAGACTAACTAAGAATGTGCCTAACTGTGGTCAATGTGGTCAATGAGATTATTCTGACATTCTTGTTTATATTTCTGCATTTAAACCTTACAGTATGATTATTTTGCTAAGATTCATTAAAAAAAATTGAGTTGAACTGAAGAATAAAAAATTGTGAGTCTTGAATGTGGAAAAAAAAACCAAAGTATATCAAGAAATTATCTGTATGATTCCTGTCCAGGTTAGTTTGAAACCTGTAATCCAGCAGAAGTTGATGGAGCTTCCTGAAGGGCTGGCATAGGAGTGTGAGGGAAGGCTGCTGAATGGATGCTGAAAAGCTGCCCTTCCCTGTGGTCCTTCACACTGCTCAGTACCAGTCACTCCAGAGGGTGGACTGGAAATCTTCAGAACCCACACAGCTGGTTTTTGTTAAGAGATGGACTTAAATGAGGTTTCACATAAGCCTGTAAACATTTACACTGACAACCATAAGGAAATTAAATGTTAAAGTTTAGTTTTTATGGAATTATATGCATTGGTAGATAGAATGGGCTAATTTTTTAAAAAAGTAGATAGTGATTACTGGGATGAAAGGGAGGGAATGATGGTAGGGATGTTGAAAAATCACCCAAAATTTTATATAATTTGGTGAAGGAGAGATAAAGTGCAAGCAGCAGAATTGAAGTCAGATTGAAAGAGATAAGATTTGGTATACTCTTTCTGTCATTAACTACAGTTCCTGAAATTCTGCTGTCTGTTTGTAAAAGAAGAATGGGGGCAGGTTTTAGTAATTCCAGCATGAGTATTCACAACTGGAAGAGAAAAATGGATATTGAAGTGATTGGTGGTGCAAATACATAATGAGGGTAAACTAGCCACAAGTAGATGACACTGGAAATTGGAAGACCTTTTGTCAGTGACAAGAAAATAAAGAGGTTTTTTTAGTAGGAAGGTTGTGTAGGGAGATCTGGTTTCAGGATGACTTTTCACAAGGGTCAATGTAGGTTTTTTTGTCAACACAGATCAGTACAGTGAAGCACTGGGCAGGTCTGCCCCAAGTCAGGTTTTTGGCTGTGTGCACGGTCTGCCAGGTGTGCCAACATCTTGGCTAGGTTGTGTAATGTCTTTCCTTGGCAAAACTGGCATTCACAGATTTATATTTTACTCTTTTAGAATTCTTCCACTAATGCCTCAGAAGAAAAAGGCAAAAAGACCAAAAAGAGAACACGGAGACGCAGAACGAAAAATGAAGGGAAGAAAGAATCTGAAGATGATTGTTTCCGTTGTGGTGATGGAGGCCAGCTGGTGTTGTGTGACAGGAAATCTTGTACTAAAGCTTATCATCTCTCTTGCCTTGGCTTGGTGAAACGTCCTTTTGGTGAGTCAGCCCAGCCTTACACTTGTTTAAATAACTTGTGCAGGTACCTCAGTTATTGCACTGAAACCTTGTCAGGGGTGTCATCCTGTAAACATTGGGTTTGTATGGCAGGAATTTCATTTGCATCATGTGGGAGCAGCTCCTCTTGGATTTGTAAAATGGTGGCCTCCTCCTGCCTCTGGCAAAATGAGGCATCTGTTTTACAAATGTAGGTAATTGAGCACATCACCTGGTAGGAGCACTGTGGCCCTGCCACAGGAAAGTTGATTCTGTGTAAGAAATGCATGGAGCCCTTCGAGTTCAAGCCAGAAGAACAGTAGCAGCTTCTGAAAAAAGGCATGTAGGGAAATTAAGAGCAGCAGACATCAGGTTGCAGTTCCAGATATCACAAGAGTTACCTGGTTCCAGTCAGCCATGTCAGGTGGGATATGAAGAAGGGAAGCAGGCAAAGCCTGTTATCCCAGAAACAAGTAAAGCAAGGACTGGTGAAGTATGCTAGGGCAAAAGAGCAGCTGTAAGTGAAGCACACCAGTCATTCCTGAGCAAGACTGGCAGCAGACGGGACTGCTGTAAGAGTAGGCAGCAGCTGACCGGATGTTTGGGTGCTCTACCAGCCTGACAGTTCTGTAAAATGCTATTGAGTGAAGCCTGAGTCATTTCTTCTAGCTGGAGCTGACTGCTGTATTTAAATGAGAGTGTGTCAAGTCTGCTCCTTGCAGCTGCCAGCTGAGCTTTAGAAGTATGATGTAGCATTTTGAGTGTTGAGATCAGCCCCGGCAGTTGCTGTCATTTGCTTTGTCAGGAAAGCTGTGCCTTGTTCAGCTGCTGCAGCACAAAACTTCTTTAAGTGATGATGCCGTGTTTTACTCTCCACTAATGGGCTCTTTGGTTTTGATTGCAGGAAAGTGGGAGTGTCCTTGGCACCACTGTGATGTTTGTGGCAAACCTTCTGTTTCTTTCTGCCACTTTTGCCCAAACTCTTTCTGCAAGGAGCACCAAGACAGGACAGTACTAAATTCCATGTTGAATGGACAGTTATGCTGCTCTGAACATGTTCTCGGGGTGGATTCTGTTGAAACTCAGAAGACTGAGAAACCCCGCAAAAAACTGAACAAGTTCAAGCCCAGGAGAAAGAGGAACAGATGGATGAGAGCTGAATGCAAATAGTCATGGACTGCAGTTTCTACTGCTAACACTATCTTGTAGATAAGTTGTGAATATGACCAGGGAAGGACACAATTTTACGTATATTCTGTAAAGGTTACAGTGGGGGGGGGGGGGTTTTTTTTGTTTTGTTTTTATAAATCCACTGAGCCAACCACAGCAGTCTTCTGCTGCTTCTGCACTGATAACGAACTGCATAGTTCAGCAAACTTCAGGACAAACCAAACTTATTACTCAGCATTACAGTTACACTTGAATTGTTACGAATGTAAAATGTTCCCTCCAAAATACTTGCAGGTTGGAGGTAGGTTAAACAAACCAGGTAGGCGTAAACATAGTTTTTTGAGATAGTAATTGTCAACCAACAGATGTTTAAAATAGTTTATGCTTGAAAGAAGTTGTTAGTTCTCAAGTCCTTTTGAGTAAGAAATGGCTTGATCTGTGGTCCCAATGAAATTTGCTTGCCTTGTGTGTTTTTGAGCAAGTGCTTGAATGCCAGTCATGACCCAGGTGCATCTCTCACTACAACCACACACACAGCAACTGGTTTGTGCTTTTCAAAAATGATTCTTAAGCAATCATGATCATAAATATCCTTCCACCAAGAAGTGTGGTGCATGGTGGGAAAGGCAGCCCAGTACCAGAGAGGAGGAATCTTACTTGAAAGAGATTTTTTTCTATACTGTTTTTTCCTGTATTTCATCCCAGAAAAATAGAAATTACTTGATCTTGCAGAGCTGTACAGGTCTGGACTTAAAGGGATTTTGGCTTACAATCTAGGCCCAATACTCTAGGATTTTTGTGTCTTAATAAAAATAAATCTTTCAAAAGCTGTTATTTGGAAAAAATTACTTGATTTTTGGACTTGGACTTGGAGTCCAAGCATTTCAACCTCGTGATAATGCAAGAAATGCCCAGCAAGGAGCAAAACCAATCCTATAAACAAAACAGAAAGTGAAGCTTGACTAAAGTGCAAAAACTAAATTCAGAACAATTAAAATTAAGTAAAAGTGAAATGGATTTTTGAAGAAGCGTGTAAGAATTCTAATGTGAAATTTAGTCTTACTCTGTTTCTTCAGATAAAGTTTGTATAAAACTGGTGACTTGAGAGACTGAAATTTTTTGTTACATTTTTAGGAGCTCTGCTCTTGACTATCCTGTCACCACTGTGTTGTGTCAGCAAAGCTGTTTTTAATTCCTCGCTCCCATTAGCCGTAGCTCCTCACTATGAGATGAATATACAAGATGTAGTATTGATGAAAATAATCCTAGAACTAGGAAAAAGCAGTAAAGAAAAACATCTTTGCCAGTTTTTTTGCATTTCCAAGCACGTTTTGAGTTGTGCCATTGTGACCCATCCTCCGTAAGCACCACGAGCACCTCCACGTCCATTGAGCCATTTGTGTATGTTCTAGCTTAGTTTGCCCTTAATAATGCAGGAACTCTGTGTAGCCCTTTTGAAAATGATGCCTTGCTATATCATGGAAGTGTATGGGTTTTTTTCCAAGGTGTTTCTTCAGTATTTGATTTAGTTCTTGCAATTGCCAAAACCCCCATTTATTCCCAACACGTAAAAACTTTGGTTTTATTAGAAGATATTAATTGAAAGAGGTTATAAATGTTGCATTGCCCTATGCTGAATACTTTGGTTTCTGTTTTGTGACCAAAATGCTTTGTTTTTTGAATCAGTTTTTATAAACACTGTTGGAAGTTTAATTTTTTTAAAATAATTTTGAAGAAATAGCACAGTTCAAAATCAGAGGAAGTTGTTACATGTTTGCATTTTTTAAAATGGTATGCCAAGCCTTGCACTCAAATAAAATTCAAGATTCTTTAATTGATTTTGAGGGAAACTTTTTCTCTGCCGTGGGGCTGAAGAACAGTCCTGTGTATAAAATCAAAACCAAAAAGTTATATTATGGATGTTTCTTTAGTATTGTTTCAAGGGAAGGAAAATGAGGTCAGGTAGTAAAGCAGAAATATTTTCCTCATTGCTTTAAAACAAAATGAAGGAATTTGATGTCATTGGGACCATTCTTTGAATATTATACCATGTAAGGAAGGCTTTGTAAGAATACCTTTAAATAAGTTATTATAAAATTTTTCCTTTACATTCCATTGTTTTCATAATTTGTTAATTTTCTTTTAGTTGTTGTGTTGATTTTTCCTCTATGTGTGTAGGTGTAACAGCTCTGTCACTCTGGAACAGTGATGCCCCAGGTGCTAAGCTGCTGTTGTTACAGGCAGGCCCCAGGTGCTAAGCTGCTGTTGTTACAGGCAGGCAGTGCTGCAGTAACAGCACCCCTGGGGTTTGGGGTTTGGGCACAGAGCCACAGCCTCTCAGGGGGCTCATGAGCACATCCAGCACAGCAGGATGCAGGACAGCCACCCCTTGTGTCTGTCTGTGGGGACAGAGACTCTTTGTTCACACACACAGATCTGAGCCAGGGGCTGCTTGACTTTCTGCTTCCTTCTACCTCTCCCTGCTCTTTCCTGCTCGACCCTCTGGGCCCATGGAGTTCTGCATCACTGAGATACAGACCAGGAGTTCACTTGTGAGTTCCTGGGAATTCATTCCTGCTGCTGGGCACATCCTGGAGACTGATCTTGAGGAGGAATGTGGAGCTTATTCTCCCTTCATACATACTGGCCATGCAACCCTGTAAGCTCAGCTCAGGCACTCAGGTGGTGATCTGGGAGAATTTTGGTGTCTGTACCAGGACAGGTGGGGTTTTGGTGCATTGTAATGAAGGCTTCTGTACCTTGCTCTGCAGCCTGGGAAAACAGGCTGAAGTTTTGTTTAAAAAGAAAAATTGTGACTTTGTTTTCCTTCTCCCACTGTTCAAATACAAGGTAAAACAATCCTTAAGACTTGAGCTTTCTCGTGATGCAACTCAATACTTTTTAGCATTCAGCAACTTGAAGGATTTTTTGTTGTAAATTAATCTAAACAACATTAACTGTGGCATATTATGTGGCCTTAAATGATGTTCATTGTGTCTTGCCCATCAAAGTAGCAAAATGTCTTTCCTTTTCTAGCAAAAAGCTGACACATGACAGCCAATTTCACAATTTGTTGTTCTTTTATCACATGAGCAAGCATGGAAACAATTTTCAGTTGAGTATGTTAGAAAAATTTTCATACAACCTAGGAAAAATAATCAGAGTAAATGTCTGTTTTATTTAATAGCTTTGTGTTCATGGTCAGGTTTTAGGAGGTTTTTATTTGAATTACTTGGAAAAGCAAAATATCTTGAAAGACATATTAATGGGATTTTTCCACATTGTTAAGTCTCATTATTCCATGTCTGACTGCTTGAGAAACTTCAATGTCTTATTAAATGTTAAATTTCATTCTTAGTTATTTAAGAAGTTGCTAAGTCTCTTTTGTAAAACAGCTCTATATACTTACTTTGACACCTTTTTTTATTCTTTAAAGAAAAAAAGTGGAATTGATACATACTAAGCAAGCGTAGTTTGAGAGTGAGAGAACAGGGCTTTGTTCTCTCATAGGGAAAACTTATACTCCAAGCCTTCCTAAGAGACCTTGGAAATGCTGTTTTGTGCTTCTACAGAGGTGATAATGATTGTGCTGGGGCTTGTTTTCACACTGTTGCTTATCACAGAAATGCTGGTATTTCTTGCAGCCCAGTTTTTCCAGTGCTGCTCTCTGTTGCTCATAATTTTACAGGCTTTTGTGACACTGAGCTGCAGCTACCCAGCCCAGCCAGCACCACTCCCTTGGGGTCCTTTTGCTGTCACAAATGCTAGTCCTGCTTGGTCAGGTCTGAATTTGACTGGCTTTTTCAGATAGTTTTTTTTTGGGTTTGGTTTGGCTTCATGTGTGGAGTCTCCCATGTGTGAGAGCAGCTACATTTTTTTAAAAGCACTTCAAAGATCTGCTTTGATACTGGTGGCTGATAGTTCTGAGGTCACCTGGTGCTGTGCCGTCAGGATTTTGTCCCTCTGCCACTCTGAGGAAAACCACAGCCTCGGGCCAGAGGGAAACTTCACATCTCTCCTAAATCAGCAGTGGGAGAGACTGCACCAAGCTGTGCCCATGCTGGGTGCTGGCAGTGGGGAGCGTTGTAGGAACCATCCCTTTTGCTGCTGATCCAGATTATAAAGCATCACAGAAGGTTTGGGGTGGAAGGGACCCTAAAGACCATCCAGTTCCAGCCCCCTGCCAAGGACAGGGGCACCTTCCCCTAGACCAGGCTTCTCCAAGCCCTGTCCAACCTGGCATTGGACACTTCCAGGGACAAGGCAGCCACAGCTGCTCTGGGCAACCTGTCTGCCCTCAATGGCTGATGCACAATCTTCCACCCAGTCACTCACCTGACTGAGCTGAGAGAGACCAGAGAACTGATGTATTTTATAAATTCTTTTAAACACTTCTAGCACCTTCCCTGGGGAGAGGACAATGAGTAGCTGAGGGCAGGAACCACTTAACCCCCCACAGCTGGGTTCCTTCAGCCACCTCTGCTGCTGCAAGATTAAGTGAGAAGAACACCTGCTACCACCTCTGTGCAGTCATTAAAAATCGTGGATCTTTTGATAGTTTTTACTGACCATCAAGGGCTGGTGAAGCACAGCACTGACACAAAAACCCACAGCTGGCTGGCTGGGTTTACACAGCACCTGTGTGGGAATGTCACTGTAGGAGGAAAAGGAAAACAAGGTGGGAAGGTGAAGAGGCCACAGGTACTGGCTTCATGAAGCAGGTGACACTGGCTCCAGTACAGCTGATGGGCATTTCTGTGTGCCTGGGATACTGGCATAGCATTGCCCAGAGAAAAACATCATAGAGGACACAGACCAAAACAAGAGTCAACCAGTCACACACAGAAATCATCTCTGGAAAATACAAATCACATTAATTTAACCAGATGGTTAATCTGGGCTGGGTGCACAGAAGAAGGCTTGGACTGCCACAGCAAACAGGTACAAACCACTCATGCTGCTCTCCTGGATGGGGGATGAATGGAGGGTCCAGGATCAGGGACAGAATTTTGCCCAGGCATTTTACAGGCCTCTCTCCTCAGCATACAGAAAGGTGCAAGGCATCTTCTGTGCCTGCATCATGCTGCTCCCTTGCAGCTCCACTCAAGCACCACCTGAGAGCAGGAAACAAAAGGGACATATTTGTCCAGGAATCAACCATTACTTTAGTTGTACATGTTTGCCCACAGCTGAAAAGAAGGGGACAGCTTGACTTGTGGTTATGCTAAAACTTGAGAATGGGGAACAAAATTAAAAATTGCATATTACTCAAAGGAGGCATATTCATGTTAGTCTGTGCTTGGGTGGACATGAGAGTTGTATCAAAGGGACCTCAATAACTGGAACAGTTGAGCTGACTATTAAAATGGAGAAAAAGATGTGATTGTTTGCTGTTTGAGGGTTTTTCCCCCTGAAGAAAGGAGAAAAGTATTTACTTGTGAATGAAGCCAGGAACTGGAAGGGGAAGACTTTTCCCATCAGCCCAGTGCAGCAGAACAGGGAGCTGGGTTGGTTTGCACAAGTAGCCACAACTCCAAAACCGAGTTTTATTTACCAGCACTGATTTTAGCCGTACAGAACTAGGTTGCTCATGGTTAAACACCTTGCCCAGAACCACATGTGTGCTGGCCCAGGGGAAATAGAGGCAGGTGGCTGCTGATCATGGCTGTGCTACCAGCCAGCATAGACTGGCTCTGTGTGCTCTGTGCCCCCGTACGTGCTGTGTCCTGCCGAGCCCCGGGGCAGCAGCAGCGACTGCAGGGATTTCTTGCCATGCTCTTGCTGCCTTCTCAGAATTATTAAAAAGACAACAAGGATTCCACCTGGAAAGAAAGCAATGGTAGTAATTCACAGATGGGAAGGTAAAGTGTCAGATGATGTTTGCTCCAAGGCTTCTCAACTCAGGTATTCTCTTCTGTAAAACAATAGGGTTTTTTTTCTCCTTCATACTCTGTCCCTCTCCAAAAAGAGGGAGAAAAAAAGGTTCCACTTGCAATAATACACTCAGCTTCAGCAGTTGAGCTTAACTCTGGAAGCTGCAAGGAATAATGACAAGTTTTAATGAGATAATTCAGTAACTTGCTTTCCTGCTCTCATTTACTCTGCTCTCTGGAACTGTTTTCCACTTGGCATCTTATTCACTGCAGACCTCACCAAAAGGATCTTGTTGAGAAATTAATTTGCTCTGTGCAGCACTCACATTGAAGCACAGGAAGTAACTAACCTAGATTAACTCTGAGTCTAGACTGAGATCAGGGCTGTCAGCAAAAATTACTTTTGGATTGGGCATAGACATGGAAGTAATTGGCAAATCTCAAGTACTGCGACATTCTGTTCGTTTGTTTCTGGCAGAAGCATCACCAGAGAAAATTGATCTGAACAGAACAGCACAAATCTGTCACTGTCATGCAATATGGCCAGACAAATCCACCCAAATTTCAGTTGTGTGAGCAGACAGTCTCATAGTAAACACTTGATCTGTGAGACCAGCCGTGAAATACTCACAGGTTCCTGCATGGACTATTTCCTTTCCCCCTCTTTTACAGCAAGCTCTGGGAGAGGCAGGAATGCTGTTCTCTGATCCTCAGACTTGTTTATCACAAATGCTGGTTAATGGGCCATTGTCCCTGTCTGGGCAGCCTTTTCATATACTTCAGTTTAATCTACTTTTTCAAATTAATACTCGCTTCAGATGGCATCTGTTTTGGCAGATTTTTGGACAACAGCCTGGCATGAGGGGACAGGGGTCAGTGGAGGAGCTTTCTCATGGCTCCAAGCCACAGCTTGTGAGAACAACCCTCGTCTGCTCCCAGCAGGCATTCCAGCCCATGGAGACAGCAGTCAGAGGGTGCTGCTAGAGCTCCTGCAGACCCTGCTGTCCTTGACTCCTCCCAAGCATCCGTGGAGTCCCCTCAGCTGCCAAGAGACAAGTGTGATGAGAACCCTGCTTTCTTGTTGGAGAGGCAGCTTTGCTGTGTGTCTTGTTCACTGTGGGAAGTAACACATGCATTTAATCTCTCCTCTCTCTCCTTTTAACAACAGCCAGCCAAGTGGAGAATGGGTCTTCAGGAAGTACATAAAATACACTTGAAACACAGAAACTGTGAATATGAGGCTTGTTGGATGTTCTTTATCCTCTGATGGCTTACTCATCTCTATGACTTTACTCTCTTGACACAAGATTTTCATCTCTGGTAGTGTAAGTGGTACTTAGAGACAGATTTCTCCTCCCAGCTTCCTCATCTGCCCATTCTGCAATACACAGCATTAATAGTTGCTCACTTTCATCATAATTCTCTGATTAAACCTCCCCCCAACTGATTAAAAACAGGAGAACTCTATTTTTCCCTTCCCTAAGACTAAAAATGCATATTCATTGTTTGGGAATGATTATTCATGGCACAGCTTCCCAGTTGAAAAGCTCATTCACCCATTAGGTTGCCCTAGTGAGCAAATTTACAGCAGGTGGCATGTGGAAGGATGCTCCCCACATTCAGCAGGTCCTAACATTGGATACAAGGTACATTTGGCATCAATACAACCAACATTGCTTGAGCCAGCAGCTCCCCATCCTGCTGGATGCTGTGGCATGACTTAAGGCAGGAATGCTTTCAGGAAACCAAGTCTTATACCAAAAGAAAATTCTCCTTTTTCCTACTTTTGTGCAGCCAAGGAATCCCTGTTTGAGGGTCCATACACACTCCTGCTTCCCAGGGACAAACAACAAGCATTCAGCACTGTGCCACCTTCCTTCAGAGCAAGGGAAATGACTGTCACTGCCATTGAAAGCAGCCAGGAGGACTTTAATTGGAAATCCAGCTTCCCAGAAACACAAAATGCTTGTGAGAACACCCAGAGAACCCTTTGTTTAACACACAGCTGCAGAGGGCTGCCTGGTTTTACCAGAGGACAGGGAGGAGCCAGACTCACCTGCTGAGAAGGTGGCCAGGACAATGATGGTGGCAGGGGTCAGCTGGCAGGAGTCCCCTGCCTTGTACAGGAACAGCTCCATGCAGTAGCTGGGCTCCACGCTGCCCCGGGGGCAGAAGGCATCAGGAGGGCACTTCACTGGGCTCACATCTGGGCTCTGCCCAAGAGAAGAAGTAACTCAGCACCAACAAACTGCAGAAGGCAACCAGGGCAAAGGGAGGTATTTAGCATTAGGGAGCATTTTAGCATTAGAGGGAAAAAAAGAAATAAAGGAATGAACCTGCCATAATTAAATTTAACCTTGTCTGCCCCTGCAGTGTTAGAGTTTGGGGAAGAGCATTACACAGCAAGTTCATACATGAAACCCCTCATTAATGCACACACCATCCCCTCATGGCCCAGTCAGAGCAGGCAGCTCCAGGCACAAAACTACACTCCTGGAGTCATCATTTTAATCATCTCCCTGCATCAGAGCCCTGCTCATGTTTGAGAAAGGAAGCTCAGATAAAAAAAAAAAAAAAAAAAAAAAAACAGGTTATTTGGGATT